>UYYF01004518.1:27023-50213 GCA_900618365.1 Thelazia callipaeda
GAAAACTGATAATGAATTAGAGACTGCATAAATGAAACATTGAAAAATAATGACAATGAAACGTTGGAAATTGAACAGCACCGTCAAACTAATGTTAGAATTATAATAAAATTAAAAGTAAAAAAGTATGAAATAAATTATCAAATGATAGTTCACCATTTAGAAGAGGAAGAACAAAGAGATTTTTAATGATAGTGAAGTAATTATCACCACAAGATTCAGAATCAACTGACTGAAGGCAGCAAACTATATCCAAATAATGAGCAACTTTCTTTTCTTGTGAGTCCGTTTTTTGCAACTGAAAAATTGTACTAAAAACTGATTAATGAAAAACATACCAAAAAAACAAACCAACAAAACTAATTCATTCAAATGCTAAATAATGAATATTTGAATAATTTAACTACCAAACGTCAGCCTAAGAGATGTCTCTACAATATGATGAAGAAATGAAAAATAAACACATCACCCTAAGGTTACCTCATGCAAATGAAATAAAGCAGTGGGAATTTGAAGATGAGAGCGACCATCCAATTTTGAAAAATCGTCGGTTTTTTTGTAAATTTGAAAAAGCTGACAGAAATTGTTAGCATTGTTAAATGCTACTTCCCGAAGATAGATTCGCAGTGGATGCCTAGAAAAGAATTTTAAGTTCGATAATCAATAAATTCAACATACTTTGTATGAAAAGAAGAAAACGTACTTTAAAATATTGCATTTTTGGAAAACTATGCACGTTTTTACGGCCTCCATAACTTGCTTCGTTTGAATGATAGTTGGAAATTGCTTCGTCAGAATAGTTCTCAACTTTACTCTCAAAACAAAAACAAAAATACTAGGTCAAGAATTTGAAGTGAAAAATCTCAAAATGCGAGAAGTAGAACTCATATACCCTTGGTTAGTTTTATTTTGATATTTTTGAAGAAAAAAGAGCACTCTCAATGTTTTAACATAAAGAGTACAGCATGAATGCACTCACCAGATGAAATGGCAATCACAAATATCAAATTTTAACAGGATGAAAAGGAACTGATTTAACGTCAAATCATCGCCTGTTAAACGACTTTATTGATGAATTTCGAAAGAGGTGGAACAATATTTTCTAAATTTTGATTAGCCTTATTCATGCGATACAATATAGAAATGTTACCGTTTTTCAAAGTTAGGAATAAAGTCGAGCAACAAAGCAGCTGCCATAATATTCTCTTCATTCTTCCTTAGCAACCTAAGCGTTTTGCTAAAGACAGTAAATTCCCACTGCTTGCCAATATCACTATTCAATAGCAAAGGAAATACTTCTTTCAGCTAAACAGTTTTTTATAAGTCTTGCAAAAGTATAAGTGAAAAGATCAAATAATGCAAACTTCAATACAAAAAAATACATACATACCTTTACAATAGCTTCATGATTTCCTCTGTTGGCAAGAGCAAATAATATATTACAAATAGAAGAAAGATGGTTATCCACGAGTGATTTAGTATCCACAATCCCATCCAAAACCTGAATGAGGCCATTTTTTTAGTCAGTGCTACTAATTATTTCTAAGATGTGCCTAATTCAATGGGTAAATCAAAAGTTAAAGTTTAACCTCTAGCACTTTGCCATCGTCGAAATTTTCAGCTTTGGCCAGAGCATAACTCATTTTTAAGCTATTTGACAAGAATGAATTATTCGCAGAACACTGAAGATACAGAAACAATTCAAGGACAGATAAAATTTCATAAGATTTTTACATCAGAATGTCTTGCGATTATATGAAAAAGTTATGATGTACTAGTCAAAAATACCTCAATAACTGATTTTGCTTTGTCATCTTGCCCTGACCTGACTAAGGCATACACCATTGATTCAAGTATTTGATCTGATAATTCCAGACCAATGCTTTTCATGCGATTCGTAATTTCCCTGAATTCGCACAACATTTATGAATGCAAATGTTTTCAGTATTTCAATTTTATATACTTCTTTAGAAAAAGTCATAGAGCACGACTGAATGGTAATGTTAGTATTACAAACAGATAAGCACTGCAATAGCAACCATGAGTGCTTTTCAAATTAAATTAATTACCATATTACTTATTGTCTAAGCTTAAAAATTATTATGATTTATGAACAACATAAACTTCTCACAGAATTCCTTTAATATCTGCCTTTCGTGCATAAATCCGAGAAAGCTGACCATAAGTTTGGGAATTAGCAACAAGCCCATCAGTTTCAAACTGTTTTAAGAGTGTCGATATGTCAATATTGATATTATTATCAATTTGAACTCGAAGTAAAGCATTTCGAGCATCAATACCCAAACTAATGCCTACAAAATATGATGAGATTCTTCACCATCAAAAGATGACTGAAACGCAAGAGATTGTTAATCAGACAAAATTAAAGTTTCAAAAGAAGTGTTGTTTCAATCCAACAAAAAAAATCATAAATACCACCTTCCATTTTAAAACACTTCAGTAATCGATTGGTATATTCATTTCTCTGCTCTGCAGACAACATGGGACACTGAGAACCCGTCCCGCTGAAGAGAATACCAATTTCCGAATCCGTCAATCTTTTGATGCCATTTTTGCAATCCTTTAATGACTTTAATGCCTTTTCAAGATGTGCCTCCGTCACTAGCTGGTGCCACTCGAAACTTTAAAAAAAGAAAAAAAACATTAATTGATGAACATGTCTTGATTGAAAAAGTTTGGAATAATTTTAGAGCATATTTTAAGTTCGTTGGATTTTCATTAATGAAAATGGAGGACTGGATATTTCCAATTACGTAATTCAAAATGCAAATTTAATATTAAACAAAACTGGATGCTAAAAAAATGAATTTTTATAAAAAGCATATGAAGAGTAAAGTAGAATAAAAGCATGCTTTAATGTAAAAACATTAATCTAATGTAAAGAAACCATCGATGCATTTTTCAGCTAATACTAGAGAAAGTTCTTCAAATAAATTTTTTAAATATTATTCATGTGTAAAAACTTGAAGCGATTGACATATGAATAAATTTATTCATAAGTCAAAGTCATATGAAGAGTAAAGTAGAATAAAAGCACAAACTTTCTGAAACTAAATACATCTTTGCAATCGGAAAAACTCTGAAAACAGATTTTAAAAAAATCAAGCAATTCACTAAACTATAAAATTGAAAAAATGAGATATTAGAAGAAGATATATGAAAGGATACCCATCAATGATATCATAGATGTCTTTTTGCTGATCAACTTCAAAATGTCTACCGTGCTTTTTGAGAAGACTCATTTCTACATGACTGATCTGAGAAGTAAGCCCTGACGAGCTCTCAACAGCATCCTCGGCACAAAGGCTCTAAAAAAATTAATCATAATTTGTAAAAATACCTAAAACATGGAAATAGATAAGCATATGCAGACTGTTTTATACTTATCAATTCCAAGTCAATTAATCATTTTGCTTCAAAATAAAAAATTTAATTACCGTTGATTCTAAAGGTTGTAATACTTTAGTTACGTGATTAGCAGCAGAAGTATCTATGTGATGAGTTAAGGTCCGTCTTACGCATTTTATATACAATCTAAAATATCAGCATGGTATCATCAAACAACGCAGATGTTATACAAGTCCAGTAAAAACTATTGGCAGTATAAGCCATTTACAATAACATAATCATGTCTGGTAACACTTCAGCAAAACTAAATATTTACGACCTTGCACTTTGAATTCTTGCTGCAGCGAACATCCTTTGAACTATGAACAGAATCACAAACTCATTCTGCTCTGAAATAGGTAAAAATAAACTAAGCACCGTTAATTGTGATTATGTGACTAAGCCAATTTAATTCCGCAGTGAAATAAGCATTGTAAGCGATGCATTCATATTCTGTGCAATTCGCATTTATCGAATAAATCAATAATTTATTTAGAGAATAAATCTCATAAATAATTACCAGTATTTTGTTTCTCTTAGCACAAATTATATAGCAGATAAATAAATTTATATTATGTGCTTAAGGCTTCAATCACTCATCACGGTATTAAGCTGCGGAGCTTAATAGAGGCACGATAATAAAGTAATAACATTCTGGACAAATAAAGTCATGAAAACTCAATTTCATATCGATGTTCTTCTGTAACTTTCTATTGCTTAACATTTGTTTATAATCAACAAAGAAACGAATAATACGTTTTTTATATGCAAATGTATTTCAAATCTACCAGTAGGCTGAAACATTATTATGTTCTTGAAAAGACATTAGAGAACATATTTTCGATAAGAAAAACCTACAGTACTGATGTGAAATACTGATTCAAAAACAAATATGCAAGCATTTGCGAAAGTGCCACATAATAGAGCTATCATAAAAGATCTGAAGAGAAAGTGAAAAAAAACGGAAGAATTTGGTGAAATATTTCGTATTTTATGAATCTGATAAAATGTCAATATGCTATCTTAACGAGTATCATTTGCTGAACAGCCTATGTAACCATATTTAAATTATAGGCATCACTCATTTACAAGAAATCAAAAAAATAAACAATATTTAAGCACACAAACTTGCAAAATCAATAATCATGAGGTTCAAAGTCAATACTTTACAACAGATAACCGTCTTCGTCAAACTTGAGGTCAAGCAAAGATAGAATCGGTGGCTTAGGGGTTTGACAATCATCTGTGACTGATGCACTAGCATCTCGTTGAAAGCTTTGCGATGAATCAGACGAAGTTTGTTGTTTCCTTATATTACTGGATTCTTGTTTCCTAAAGTAAAACAATTATTATTATTGTAAGTATTAGCACATTAATTACTGAGCAAACCTTAAGCTATTATTTATGAACATGATGACTAACACTTACATTTTGATAGTTTGATTATTTTCATGTTTATGTTGCTCCGTATTATGTTTTGCACTTTTCAGCGTTGGAAAAAGATCAGCTCGTTTTATTAATGCATTTTCAGCAGCATGCATCTGAGCTAGTTGCATGGTGTGTCCACAACCTACTGCAAGCCTCTTATTTCTGAAACCAAGATAAATTTTAGCAATTTCAAATAAAACTATCATCACATATTTCTATTCTTAAAATACAGCAGTTGGCATGACTCGCGAAAGAAAATTTCATAGTCTTCGATTTTGAAAAATTCAATGTAGACAATATGGAATTTTGGAACTGATAAAATCTCAGTTTTAATAAAAACTAAAATAAATATAAAAATCACTAAAATCGAAAACGGTTATTAATAATAATGAGATCGGAGATATTAAAAACTGGCAAAAGTCACAAAATTTCCTCTTAATATCGAATAAAAGTGTTATGGAAGTGATGCTAGACAAAAGTTTTCATGTTATATTCAATCCAACTACCAAATTCAAAATATAAAATGATAAAAAAATGTATGAGAAAACGTTCCAATAGAAAAGAAAATTACCTAAAATAAACAGCAACCTTATACACCCTCGTATTAGTAGGACCTTCGACAGCAATTGTTTTGTATTCCGGTATATCTGGTTCACTACCGTCCATTTGTCGAAGAGTCAAACAGCACTGCTGTAGCTGTGATTTTGGATCATTCCAGTGTTGTGAAATGATGAAAAACTAGAAAAACATTTCTCAAACACATAAAAAAAATTAAACGAAATTAATCTGCCTATACACATTTGTTTGAAAGGTAGAAAAACAAATGACTGTACTTTAAATGATATGAAAAATGACCTTTAAACGAGGGAAGAAGCAAATTCTACAAAAAACTTTGCAGTAATCCAACCCACGATCGACGTAAAGAGCACCAAGGAATGCTAAATAAATTAAAGTATGTGAATAATATAGTTGTTATTGAGTCCAATCTAAATCACCCAACTAAATGTGTAAATATAAAATTTTAAAATCTTATATTGTTTGACAATACAACAATGAAATAATGAATTGTTGAGAAATGCTACCTTCGACAAGATCTGCTTTGTCTTTTACTCGCAACTGAGGCAAACCACTTTTCTGCATGACTTTTGGAGTTACCACGTATTTTGACATGCCAATGTCATCACAAATAACGGACTGTGTCTGTAATTTATTTTCCTCAGTCCGTCATATATTGTTAAATGTGCTCATCATTGATTAAATGTAAGTTGATTGTAAAAGAATGATTTTAGATAAAAATGCTAATTATAACTCAATATAAATCGGGTTTTATGCAAATTTTCGCGAACAAAAGTTGCATAAAAATTGATCAGAGAAATGGGACTCACTCTATTACTAACTAGACATGTTCGTAATATAGATAAATGACCTTCGTGATGATACGGAAAATGCTTATAAAGATAATCGGTTGTTATTAATTGCAGAACCGTATCTCCAAGGAACTCGAGGCGTTGATTGTGTCCTCTGTAATAGTGACAAAAAAATTTTTTTCTGAAAAATCATGTTTACTACTTTTTCATAAAAAATTAATAAAGTACTGACAATGTGAGGTTGTTAAATCCAATATTCCTTCTGGTGAACGCTTTAGCCAGTACTCGGATATGCTTAAATGTAATTCCGATATTTTGTTCTAGCTGTGTAAGCAGCTGAAGAGCTGGAATGTTGTTTATCAAATGACGATCGCCATTTGGGTTATCACGCTGTAAAAAACACTCCTTTAAATTTTCATACATTAAATAGGAATATGTAGTAGATAAAAAGCGGAATTAACAAGAAAAATCAAAGCTATCAAGGGTACGAAATTTTCATACAATATGAGCAGTATTTACAATAAAAGATGAAAAGTTTGCAAATGTTATAAATGTTGATGCTAGCATGAAAATTGATAAAAAACTCAGCATACCTTTAGAGGATGCTCTTCTAAATTAAACCAAGTAGAAAGCAACTCTTCTGAATCACTAAACATCGCATGACCGAAAATTCTGGAAAGACAATCATGATTGATGAAATGAAAAATATTAATTCTAGTTTTTGCAAATCTACAGACCTATCGCATTCGTCGATGCCAGCGTCTAAATATATGGCAGCCATCATAGCTTCAAAAGCATTTGCCATTGCGTGTCTAAGATCTGATTCATGACATAAATCTGGACCATGTGCATACAGCATGAATTCGTCTAAGCCTATTTTCTGAATACCAAACTTTAAAATATTATATTCCAATAATCTTCATATCGTCATAGTTGGAACTATAACACTATTAAATTTACTGAAAATGAAAAAGCACCTTAGCAAGCAAAGCAAGATTTTTATTTTGAACCATTGCCGAACGATAGGTTGCTAAACCACCCTCATCAAGTTCACTAAACATATAAAATAGATGAATAGTGGTAATGAACTCAATAACAGCATCTCCCAGAAATTCTAATCGTTCGTTATGATTCAGCGGTGATTGTTCCACTCTTTTTGAGCCCAACTTTGACATAATTTCCATTAAGGTATGAAATCCTAAAATTAGCTTAATAGTACAAATAAAAGTGTTTGGATCCTAGGATTACTAGCAAGTTCATAAAAGATATTTAAACTCCACGACAAGCAAACAAAAATATAAGCACCTCGTTTCTTTGCACTCAGCTGCTGTTGTACTAAGCGATCATGCGCTCGCTGCTTTGAAGAACGAACACCACAATTATTGAGTGTATTACGAGCATGATCACTATTGGTACCATAACTACTACGATACGATGGATGTGTTAATGCCAATTCCAAAAGCGATCGATTCTAAAAAGACAAAAAGCAGAATGAAATTTCTGCTCAAGCAAAATAAAAATTATCTTTATCATTTCTATACATGAAAGTCGTAAGATTCGCTTACTTTCTTTAAAAAAGATAACCTTAAAAACATAATGTATACGTTCTTGTTCATACACTTCCAAAGACCACTGAAAGCGAACATGTGAACAAGCAAGAATCAGGAGTAAACCATGCTGAAAAAATTGATATCACAAGTTTTGATATAAGAACAATCAATTTCAGAAGTTGAGATAAGAAACATATATGCATACCTGTACAATATCAGGAAAGAGCCCTGTATGATAGAAATTACGAGATGATATCGACATAACAAAGTCACGTCTTAGTTGACTGAAATGAGAAAAACAATTCAATTCATAGATGATTATAACATGGAAAGACTTTTATTTTTACCAGGTTTTTTAAAGGAAGTTGTTCTCTCATATTTTTGCCAGTGTTAATTAGATGCGACTTTTCAGTGAGTTTTTTTTTAAACTAGCAGAATGTGACGAAAAGTTTACATAATTACCTATCATTACGCAATGCTTTTAACTGCGATGCTTTCTGAGCAAGCTTTCCACGTTCTTCTGCACTCACTCGAGGTTTCATTGCAAGAATTTTGCGCATTTTCAAGTAATCCTTCGACATCCTCTGATATCTGAAACAAATATAGCACACAATCATGCAATTCTACAGTTCAAGAAAATCAACTGAACAAATATTTAGTCAAAAGCATAAACTGCAACAGAAATCCGGATTACAAAGTCAATACCAGTCACAAAGCAATACATCCCTAGAACTCTTTTTCTTACTATAACTATCCAATGAGTAAATACACCTTATGAAAAATTTTTAACAAAAGCATTTCAATTTAAACAATATTAAAAAAAATATATTTGGAGAAATAATTACTCTGTGTTCGAATTATAAGTATGAGAAGAAGGCCTCACACCGAAATGGGTAATTAATGGATAAAGAGTATCTGGATTGTTAGGAAGAAAATCAGGACTGTCAATAAGATCCGCTCGAATCGTTGAGGGCCTCTAAAAGACAGTTACTTAAACAAAGGTTGCACTAAATGAAAAAATGAAATTTTAGGCCTAAAAGCAATCAATTGGCATTAAGCACATAAGAACGCAGAAATATTATGACCAGTACTTTGAT
Source organism: Thelazia callipaeda (assembly GCA_900618365.1). NCBI lineage: Eukaryota > Metazoa > Nematoda > Chromadorea > Rhabditida > Thelaziidae > Thelazia > Thelazia callipaeda. The sequence continues at coordinate 35,874 of UYYF01004518.1, forward strand.
TTAATGACTTCTACTTTACCTTGCTTGCATCCATCACAAGAGAACCACGCACAGTTTCAGTGAATTCACGATATGCTTCAGAATCTGTTTTAAAAATTAACGCCTGGGATTCCGTCATAAATGGGTGATAACTATTAATGATAAAGTCCAGTACAACTGACATAGGTAATATTTCCTTCTCATCTGCTACAACAGCACTTCATGAACCAGAAATTATAGCAGGTTTTGAGCAAGTTCAAATAACGCTTTGAAATAATTACGAATGTAAAAAATTTTTTAAAAAAAGTAGAGCACAAGTATGGCAGTCGATAAGGAAAAAATCAAAAAGATAAAATCACCTTGAACATTACAAACGAATCTGGGCATACAGTGATAATAAGGGCAACCCTCAGTGTCATCAAGAGGATATCTTTTCAAGTCATACATTTCCATAACATCGATGAATAAATAATGGTGAAATAATTCTAAATCTTCTACGGTGAAATTCTGCAAAAGTTACTTAGAGGGCTATATAAATTAGCAAAACTTTTAAATATTCTAAGAATTTAATTATATGGATTGAAGCAAAAACTAGGAAAATATAAGAAAGTTTTCGTTCGAAATCAAAAGACAAAAATAATAAAATATAAAGAGAACCGTTGGGGTAGCTTCTTTCATGAATTTCATGCTGTATTCACTTGTCCATTTAGATAAAGGTGTTTGAGGAAAATTTAACGGAAGTGGTCGATGAAAGAAAACAGAGAAGCCTTCTAGTTCGAATACTTTGCCCTCATGATTGATCTTCGTTGAACGACGAGCTATGGTATTTGGATTTGGTTCAGTATAAAGTATATAATGCCATAAACGATGAGCATTGCTAAAACAATGAAATGTAAGGGTATAATAGAGTGGTAGAGTGTGGATAAGGTACTTCACAAATATAACAGTTTAAATTTCTGATTTTTTTCATGTTGTAAATATAGACATATATTGCAGATTTTGAAATACTTTCGACGACGGTACAACTGAGTCAATAATAAATTGAGGAACTCATTTTTAGCAAAAAATGCCTGAGTTTAAAAACAATCATGAGAGTTGAATTATGAAGACCTAGAATACGGGTCGCATTTTTTGATGACAGTTTCGCCAGCATACTTATTGTGACGTACACCAGATTTCTTAGCTGTCCATGAACAACGGCATTCTGGACCATCATTCACCTGACCAGCTTCATTGAAACAAACATCGGCATGTAAAACAGCTGGATGATTCCGTTTTCTACTCACCTTGAATAAAGCTTATTTTATAAATTGCAAATCACTGAAAACATAGAAGATACTATAGATTTAAAAAATTAAAGGCTTGGACTGTGAAAATGATGAGTGAACAAAGGATAAGAAATAAGAGCTAGCCTCTTCTTTCGCAACAGTGCTATGCTTCTTAGATTCGCTTAATTTCTCAGGATTAATCCTGCGCCTATTATCAGCCACAGATCCAGTGACAGATGTATCCACACCTTTATCATCGCTGTCATCGTTGCATTGGTCAGAATCGCTGCTTTCTGACTCTGTTTCGGTATCAGAGTGATGTCCACCTAAATGCAAAATTTCAAGGACTTTTTAATATGGTCAGCATATGACACATTTTTTAATTGCTGACAAAATCTTCATGACAAAATTTTCAATTGCTCAGTAGAAAATGCTTTGAATATTCTAAAACGATTCTAACATTTGCAGTTTTCGTGAAATGCGATAACTTCTGGAGGATCTGATTTTGGTTGATTTTCCTTCTCTATAGCAATTTTTTCGATCACTTCTTTTTTGAATTTGGTTTGTAATTTTTTCAATTCATTAGTGGCACATGCATCACCAGCATTATTCTGTAAATTTAATAACAAAAAGATTACCCACTATTGCAATCGCACAATGCGTTTCAGAAACTAATACAAAACGTACAGTAGAATAAAATCTGCTATCAAGAATGCATTTTAAGTGAAATCCACTACATGCAACTGTTTGTTCAAGTTGGTCAGCTTCATCATCAGTATCGCTCAAAATCGTGTCAACGAAATCTTCCTCGGTTAGTTTCTGCCAACGCGGGACATCTTTACTTGAGCCGTGTTCTAAAGCAGCTGAAAACAAATGATTTCTTTCATCGTGACATCCCCAAAATTATGCAATATGAATGAATGTAGATACTATGATTTCTTTTTAATACTCCCTTATCAAATATTCTAATATACGTTCAGTTTTTCTGTAGCAATAACTTTGTCTCATATGTGCTGCCAACAAACTTTAAAATACATAAATGAAAATAAGACTTAATATGTTCTGAATCACTCCCATCACTGCTACACAGTTCTCGCTTACGCTTCCTTCGTTGTCTTTTTATCTTTTTCCAATTTTTATTTTTTTGGCCTTCTTCCTTGCCTTCGTGTCTATAAATTGAAAAATTAGATCAAATATCGAAAATGAAAATGGTAATACATAGTTTTCCTTCCCAAAGTAGTATAATTATTGATTAAATTCAATGCATCAGTTACTTGAGATCAATATCGCTTGCATCTGCTGATTCCTCAGCTGACTCCATACAATCAGAAGCTGGAACGGGAATTGCAACATCGGAAGTCATCACTTCACGTGGATGTGAATTCTGAATAGCATAGATGAAAAACTAGTCGCTCAAGTGACTTTTGAGATTGTAAGACATACATCACAATTAATGATAAAGATGGAAATGTCCATTATACATAAAATTTTCAAGCAAGGACCTGTTTAATTGCGACACGAGGCATATCTCTAGAACTGGTCACCGAAACTTGGCTGCAATTAACGGGAAGTCTAACAAACTGTCTTGCATTTGCTGACTGCCATGGATACTTGTCTAAACAGAAGCTTTTTCTTACTTATGTTTGTTTTGCAAAAATATTAGCAACATTAGAATGCAAGATGACTTTCAGTGATTAATAAGCAATTCAAAATAAACCTGCGCTACAAAACACTGGTCTTAAGCGTCCAGGTATGCCTCTCTGAGCACCGTAAGAAAGACCGCGAAGAACTGGTGCCTGTAAAAAAAATGTTAACATGTGTACTAAACCAGGGTTCAAATAATGAGCTCTAATAAAGTAAATTTTTTGACAAGAAATTAGGACCAGTAAACATACTTGTGCAGCTGAGTTCGGCACTGAAAGTAGTGGTCTCAGTGTCAACAGATTAGTTGTAGATGCATGTGGAGTGATTAATGGAAAAACTGGAGGCTGTCCACTTGTGGTAGAATGTACATTAAGGGAAGGCGGAACTGTAAGTGGATAAATTTTTCTTTAGACAAAACCTTTTCAAGTGAAATTAATATTTCATTTTGTCTGCAAAAAGCTCTCAATTTATAAAAACCAAATTTATACTAACAAACTGGATGACCGAAAAAATGACGAAACAAAAGACAAAAACCTAAAAATTTTCTAAACCACCATGTTCTTTCAAGTTGTTCAACTAGCAGGAAAAATTCAATTATGACTTCAATTACTAAAAAGATCAACTATTTCTGAAATTGAAAAAAGTTAATATTAAAATATGCTGCATATGCTACTGATTTTAAATTCAGCAACTTCTAATTCTAAAATATGGAAAATAATAACAGTTTTTGAAAGAAACTAACAAACTTAAGTCCTTTAAAAAGGAAAATGAAACCAGTGGACTGACCTTTGAAAGAAAATGACGTGAAATCCCTCCTTCCTGATACTGAATACTTCAAAATTACACTATTTCTGCAGAGTTATTCCAGACATAACTACTTTAAAATCGAAAAATATAAAAATTGTTTCAAACAACTTACCAAATGCGTTATTATATGCATATCTCGGAAAAGCAAGAGCCGGTCGCAAGACTTGCTGGGATAAATTACTGCGTGGGAAATAATGCTCCTGATTAGGAAACATCGTTTCGATCACGCATTAATAATTTGAGACATACACTTATCTTTAAATCCCCGAATAAAAATGAAACTCTGAAAAACCCTTGGAATGCAATCTTGATTTGGTATAACGATAAAACATAGTACACTGGATTAAAATATATATCTTGAACAATATCAATTTCAACTGCTTCACACAAAAATTTCAGTATTTATTGAACAGTATACACATGTACCTTATTGTCGTAGATAAGGTTGAACACAGAAAGTGAAAAAATGAGAATGAAATAGATGAATGACATCTAACATGAACAAAATCAATTATTTAATGAGATCGATAATTATCAAGATGTTTCAATGCTGTTACATTCTGTAAGACCAGATGATCTCAATAAAACGACAACAATTAAAGTGCTTCGGTATCTTCACCTATGAAGAAGAGAGGTGAACAATATGGAATATATTTAAAGAAAAAAAATATTTCAGATCAATCTCTGAACAAGCAAAAAGTTGTAAATATCAATTCATCATTCTTCACGCATGGCTGCATCTTCAAGATTTCGGTGACGCTTTACTCGGGATAAGCCTTTAGAACAATTATTCAAAAAGTGAAAACGAGCAAGTGATTTTATTTGCCAAGGATGTATTGAATTACAGTACTTCCAGAAATGACAATATAGTCAGCTCTCACATTGCAATTACAAATATTGTCATCCCAACGAATCTTCTGATATTTAAAGTTGAAGGAAATGACTATTTTTAATACAACTATCACCTAGAAGAATGATGGTGAACGTCAATAATAAAGAAAAATCTCTAGAAAAAAAATACCTTCGCTATTTTTGGAAACTGAATAGACCCATTCTGGTCGACATAATTGCCTGAGATGCTCTACGAATCGGCTATCATGAGTTATTACAATAAGTTGGAAAGTCTTAGCATTATTTGAGCACCGGACTGAAATAATATCTGCCAACATATCGCCCAAATTTTCTACCTTAAAAAAAGATCCACATTAGGAAATTCAGAAGTATTCCCAGTGAAAGTTGGAAAATGAATAAATAACTTTTAAGGCTCCAAAGCACAGCGAAATACTGCTGGATGACTTACTTTTAGTACATCTAAGTTTGTTGTCGGCTCATCTAAAGCAATTATCGAACATTTATCACAGAAAACATCAGACAGTGCAATTCTTATCAGTATCGATGCAAGCATCTAAAAGAACAATGGACTAAATTCTACATCTTCACTCTAGTGAAGCTAAATGTTTTGCTGAATTTTTCATAATTTGGCTGTAACTTTGACATACAAATCCCTTTCATGGAACTTTTATCCTCAAAAAAGCTTGTACCTTCTGGCCAGCACTGCACCTTCCGGGCATATCAATTTCAGTACCATTGACATACATTACTACACGATAGTTATAAGACTTTTTCTTTTCCATTTCGCCAGCACTTTCGGACCTTCAAATAGAAGCATCATTTTTTTGAACTCACTGAACACATATTAGTTTTCAACAAAAGACTTCCATCGTTTTTTAGACAAAATTTTCAGATTTTCAGCAACTTTCCATCAATATGTTGCAAATTGCAAATCTACAGGACATAAAATTTTTTCAGTCAATTTCAAGCAAGCGATAAAAATTCTTAAACTATTAACTTGATTTGAATAGTCTCGATATCACTTCCATGATAAACTTTTTCCCACAGGGAACCTAACACTTCATTGATTTCTTCCATTTTTTGAGCATGAAATTTTACAACGGAATCATCAACCACTCGTATGTAATTCATTAAATCCTATAATGACCAAAAAAGTGCATAGAAAGCTGTGATGTAAAATAAATTTTGTCTAAGAATGAGATGAACCTCGATAGTTTTTGTAGTAACACATTTTTTCACAACTTCCTTTTTAAAATCCTCTTTAAATTTCGCATATTCAGCAGATGACAATGTCTTCTCCAGAACTACTAATCGTTTTTTTTGTTCGCTGAGTTCACCGAAAAGCAAAATTTATTGCAATATTGAGAAATGAAAGATGAAGGAAAAGAGGAGTTTAAATACATGACTTGTCTTGTTTAAACTAAATGAGATGAAACCTTGAACAATTTTGACACAATAAGTAAGAAACGAACACAATGGTGCCAAAAACTTTGCAAATTAGAAATCCAAAATTCAAATGAACCAATAAATACCTTTCTTATTTTCAACAATCAACTGGAGTTCAGTTAATTTGTTTAAGAGTACATCATGTTCCTTTTTTAACTCTGCATATGGCTTGCCATGCCATTTGGTATCTTCTAAACTTTGATCTAAAATTCTAATTCGTTCTTGTAATTCCAACTTCCGCAGCTGATCTTCTAATCTATGTTTCCGTTCTTGCTAGAAATAAATATCACAATTTAAATGGCTACAGACGAACATAATGTAACTTCTCCTTTGTTTTTTTTAACTCCTCTTTCCTTCGTTTAAAAAATTTTTGAAATAAAAATAAAATTCATACCTTCGAACTTAAATAATCAATTTGCCCCATTAACTGGCAAATTTTGGCATTACACATATCAATTTCTGTATTTACTTTAGATAAATCTTCTTCACGGAGTTTGATATCTTCAGAACCATCTCCCATATTTTGCAATTTTACATCCAAAGACTCTAAAAAATTTTGTTTTGATGAATAAATAAGCATGTATATACGGGGGGCCAAATAAACAATGAGAGTATCAATATATCTCAATAAATACCTAATTCTTTTGCAGAATCCTCTAAATCTCGTAATAAACGCATTAATTCTGCTTCTTTATTTATATTTCTATTTTGTAAAATTGATCGCTCTTCTTTTTTGGCCTGAAAGAAAAAAAAAGTTAATTGAAATGACAAGAATTTTTCACAAAAGTGTACAAAAATTTGTGACAACATTCGATCTCGTTTCATACAGTAATTTTAAAATGAATGTAAATTTATTTGAAATTTAAATACCTGCAATTCCTGCTCGACAATTGGTTGCTTTAACGTAATTTTTTTCAATTCCTCCACCACTTCCTGATATTCTTTTTGCCTTACATTCAGCACTTTTTTAAATGAATCAAGGCGCAATATTTTATCGCCTAACTTCATGCGTTGTTCTTTTGTCCCATTTAACTATAATGAAAACATCCCAAAATCACAGAGCACAAAAAAATTAAATTTTCAAAAAATTCTACTCTATTTCAGATCTTCCAGCAGTTGATTGCAGATTACGATCTGAATCTGATAAAATAAATGTCAAACATCACCTTCTCAATAAGTTTATTTTTCTCGTAAGCTGCTGCTTGAACCATGTCGAGTTCATCAATCATTTCTTTGAATCTTTCCTGCAAAATACAATCACTTGTGATAATAACCGAACATTGCTTACCACAGATGATACAGAATATATAACTTAACAGTTATTAACAAAACTGCAATCACTTCGTTAATTTTTATTTCCTTGCGTATTTCATTTAATGATCGCTCCGAACAAGTTTCAAAATCAACTTCCGCATTAAGCAACTGTATACTGCGTTTTGAACAAGATACTGATTTCCAAATGTTATCCATCAAAGAAGCATCAGTCTAAACGAACTTTTAAAAGCATGAAGCAACTCCTTCTCAAACATCTTCCAAAATTTTTCAAAAACTTTCATATAAACATATGATAGTTAATTAAACAAGTATTAAGTGCAAATGACATGAAAGTTTTATGTAATAAGCTAAAATTTATAAAAAAACATTGCACCTGAACATCGCGAATCACATTCGACTTTTCAAACAAAGTATCTCTTTCCGACTTTGCCTTCGAGAATTCCCCCTCCAACTGACGCATCTTTTCCTAAACAAAATCTTCAAACAAAAATACAACGAGTACACCTACCAAAGTTGAAAAAAATCACTAAAAGAAAGATATAACATCACCAAAGATAAATCAATATAGCAATATAACATCACCAAAAGTGAATAAAAATATAAATCTTACTTCAGCTTTGATTAGGTTTTCTTGCAAATGCTCCTTTTCACGATTACTTTTTTCTAACATACCAACATAAGGCATAATTTCCATCAGTTCATTATGCATATCTTCGTAATTTTTCATTTTACGTAACAAAGTCTCCGCCTCTTTAGGCAAGTTGCTTTTCCGAAGCTTCAACTGAAAACTGAATCCCAATCACTAGCTTTAGCTGCAATATTGGCTGTAGCGAAAATTTTAATAAAAACTCTGCACTATATTTTTCTAAATTGAATGAACAAAAACAATTTGATGCGACTTTTCGTCTTTTCAATAGTGAAACCTTTTCACGAAGGATCATAGAATCCTCTGTGTTCTCACAGGGTCGTTCACACAAAGGACAACACTTCTTCATAGCAACTTCCTCGTCCCATTGTTCATATAAATAAGCACAACCATCAACGCGCCCTGAATCTTGCTGCGATTTTTTGAGAAGAGTTTTGACTTCATTTAACCGTGTTTCCACTTCATTTTCATGAGTAACAACCTTAGAAAACATACAGAACTAAATATCTGCTGAATCTTTTAGCAATATTTAAATATATATGGAATTATTTGCTTCAAGTGTTTTAATAACTGATCAATAAATAGATGATGAATTTCTTATATATTTTTATCAGCCTATGAAATGATCGTCCAAGTACCTTTTTTATTTTTTGTCTATACGATGCGGTCTGTTCAGATAATTGATCTATCTCTCGACTTATCTGTGATATGGTAAACTGAATACGAGATATTTCTTTTTCCCGAATTTTGAACTCATCCTCTGCTGCCGTCAAATTTCGCATTATTTTCCGAATATGAATGTTGAGTTGGTCACTAGAAATAAAAGGTTTCCCGCTACACAAATCATAAGCAGCTATTGCCAAGTCTGTGACTATTAAGCAACTGTTGCATATGACTTCAGAGTCTGATAACAAGTGGTTCTGGAAAGGCATTTGGCTTGAAAACAAAAGCACAAGTGCACAATAAAACAAAAGATAAGGAGTAAAAAAGTAAACATTTCCCAAAATTAAATTACCACAATGGAAATTCTGGTTCTTCAGAATTGAATATTTGTAAAAAAGAACTTCTATGCTTGCTTTTAAGCGCATGAAGTTGTTCTTCGAATTTCTTTAGTTCATTATTTTTTTCATTGATTTTATTTTCAATTTCCTCCGCGTTTTCTTTAATACGGCATTCTTTCTTCAGTTTTTCTATCTACAACAATCTCAAACAGTACTTTCATCCCACAGTTTCCGAAGCAGTGCTTAAATTCAAGTAAATTCATTTTTGAAAAGACTACAATAAATGACACGGATTATGCATGAAAAAATCAAAGCATGATGGGAAAAGTAAAAGTATGATATGTAGTAATTTTACTTTGCTCGCAATGTCATCTCTCTCATCTTTCAAATTTTGCACTGATTTTGTTAACCTCTCATTGTTCTGTAGAGTTTCTAGCACTTTCTCTTGTTCCGATATTTCATTTTGCAAATGATTCAACCTAAATTTTGACTCTTCATAACCGCATAATATGATCAGTGAATAACGAATAAAGTACGGCCAGTCACGTTCACACTAAAATTTTCTGTCTTCTAAGATATTAAACGATAAAATTTATAACTTTCATCGCTAAAACACTTGTCCAAACTATAATCAGACAACCTTGAGTCCGAGTGAAATTTATAAAAAAGGTTACTCTTGAAGAGAGGTAGAAGCTTCCAACAAATCAAATTCTGCTGCAGATATATCTCTTTCAAGCCGTTTACATTCCTTACTTTTCATTTCTGCTGTAAAAGTGATTTGAGCTAAACGTTCCGATATACCATCAATCTCTTCTTGACAAACTAGCTGCAGTCGTTCTCTTTCAGCCTGCAAATCTGCTTTGTAAGAGTTAGAAATGTAAACTCTGTAAAAGTTAGAATGCAGAAGTACAAATAATATAAAAATAAAAAATAGCTGTTACATTGCAAAAAACTCATACTTTGAAGTTATGAATTTTTTCGTTCTGTTTTTCTATCAAATATCGCAAATCTTTCAGTACTGTTTGTTCACCTAAAAAACATGAAAGCATGTTCAAACGAAAAAATAAACAACGATTTAATTCAAATCCAATCACATCAAATGCTCACTTTTCAAGTCAAAATTTCTGCTGCACTTTTCCAAACACTGTTTTTTTTCTATATTCAGCTTCTCTCGCATCTAAAATTGACAAAATTTTTGAATGCTATTAAAGTGAATGTTTTCCCTCAAAACTGCACTAATCCAATTTAATGAAGGATCTCACGCTATTTCACATAACACTCTGCAAAAAAAAAACCGAAGTCTGACCATTTGAACACTTTTGAGTTGCACTATTTCATTATTAAGCATTTCTTTTTTCGACATATATTTCTTAATCTTATTATTAAGAGTCTCGATCTCCAAATCAATACGTTCACGATTGCGTTGCGCATTTTCAAATTCATCAGATTGTAAAATCTGCAAAAAATTTCTGGTTTTGAGCATCTTAGTCCCTAATGAAAAAACTGAAGTAGAAAATGAGGTAATATACCGATTCGATTTCATGTTTAAGTTCGTCGATGTTCCCTTCATAATCAGCCACTGAGAAGTTTTTGATTTGGTCAACAAGTATCTGTCTTTCTGCTTCGACCATATCTTAAACAAAACTCATTACGAAGATATTGAATCCCACCTCAAACCAAGGCTCATGAAAACAAAACATAAAAATTACCATGCCTCTTTCTTAACATTTCTGCTTTCTCCAGTTCGACAACTTTTTCAGCTTTCTGTGTAAATTTTTCTTTCAGTGCACTTTCATTAAGTGAAATTTCCTTTTCATTTCTCGCTACTAGTATTTTCAAGTTAACGCATTCATTGTGCAACTACAAAGAATTAAAACTTTTAGAACAAATTAAATGATTAGTCAATCAGTACAGTAAGCAATAATGAATGCTGCAACAATAAAATAATATGAATACAACTTCAATTTTTTCTTCTTGTTGTCTGATTAGAAGAGGTAGTCTTCCTTCTAAGATTTTCAATTCTTGTTGCTGCAAATATAAATCTGTACATCAAAAAAATGTCGGAAATCATAGGCAGCCATGAAAAAATAAGATAGTAAATGAATCATGAAAACGAACATTCTCTTTTAGTTCCTTTTTCAATACTTCGATAGCTTTGACATAACCCGTAACTTGGAAAATCTCATCAAAACGCTCTTTCAGTTTTTTAGGCTCGTCCAGCGGCCTGGAATGATCATTTAATTAGATAATAAATAACATTTTAAAAAATATATAATTGTTTTCCAGTCATGAAAATCTATGCAAAGCGAAAGCTGCACACTGAACATGGTGATGGTTCGAAAAAACACGAACCAAGACGATTCTTCCTGGTGACAGAAAACAACATACTCCAAAATTGCTGCAGGTAAACCAAGAAGATTTAATATCTGAAATTCTCCTTCGAAAAACTAACTCAAACTATTCTATCTAATAATGGATATCATGTACTTGGTAAGGAATAATTATCAATGAGACATTGATGTCTCTAACAAGATACACCGAAAATGAGAATATGTGAACCTCTTTTCTGCAATCAATAACTTTTGACGACAAGCTTTTCCATTCACCAGGTTCTTTTTCTATTGCGATCGTACTTTCTTCAGACTTATTTGTCACTTTACCCTAAATTATAAATCAACGTAATGAACTGAAAAACAATAACAGAAACGTAGAAGAATTGTCTAACGCTTTACCTTTGCTCCTTTAGACTGCATTAAACGACGAGTCACAACACAACATCTCCCCTTTATATCTTTGAATTTCAACTTTACTGAAGCATCCACTCGTGTTCTATCAGCTAACTGCAAATTAGTACGTATGCAATGTATTTAAAAACTTAATTACTCGATGAAATTTCGAAGTCTGTCGAGATTCTCTGTTTTTATGCTTTAATATTACGCTTTCAAGTTTTTGCTATAATTAATATTGCCAAGAAAAATGATGGAAAAAAAACATACTCGCATATCATGTATGAATGCCTGGAAACTGCCTTTTGGTAATTCTCCAGTTGTAACATATTTAAGAGCTTCGATGATCGTTGTCTTTCCCGCACCATTTGGACCACAAATAATAGTAAGTGGTGACAAAAACTCAATTACATTCGCATTTTGAGGTCCAACTCCAACACCTCGAATTCCTTGTAATTCCACAGTATCTAAGAGCGACATTGTTGTATCTAAAAAATAAAAATTGATGTTGAAAATAAATAAGCAAACCCTGTTTCATACAATAACAAGTGAACTTTTTACTCAGACAAATACTCAAAGATTGATAATATAAATCCCTTTAAAATAAAGGACCAATTAATTCCGGAAATATCATATCTGGTACTGGATTCTGATAAAATCTGAACCAATTTAAACAAGAATCGTATCTAATTTGTATATGGTTTATGGCATTAAAAAGCAATAACTGCTAAAATATCATTACAATATTTAGCTGATGCAAGGAGACAACAATTTTCATTCTGTCTTTTTGCGGTTTGCATACTACTTAATACCACCTGTAGATTAAGCTTTGGTCTGCTAAATTTTTTTAAAGTAACGTTGGACTACAATGCAAAATTATCATATTATTCAATTTCTGATCAAATTGCTAATTGATATGATTAGTCAGATTGCTAATTAATATGGTTAATAGAGGTCAAAGCTTGTTATTTCTAATGAACCGCTCATAACAATCTTAGAGCAAAAGAAACCAAAGCTTAATCTATTGATGGTTTTTACACCAATTTTTTATTGATCATTATTTCAAAAAAAAAATACTAAATTGGAATTGATTTTGGGAACATGTCAATGACTTTGTTGCTATTTGGATCAGAATTGAAACGAATGGCAATTATATTCATACTTTGGGTCATAGGTCGATAAACGAAGTGACTTGCAAACACTGTCAAATATTTGAAGTAAGATACTTCCAATTAATATTATTATTTTTTGAAATAATATGTTTTATAAAAAATTATATTCTAATTAACTACTTTTGTTGTATTAATTTTGGAAACATTTCAGAACTGTACCAACTTTTTTGCATATTCTGAAACTATAAGACATTGACACCTTTTTCTAATATTACTATTTATCTAACTTTTGAAATAATTATATTTAGAGTAATAAAAAGGTATTACAACTGTAATTTAAAAGTATTACAACTGTTATAGCAAGTAATATTAAGTCAATTAACATTCGATAATTGTTCGATTGAAAGCAATTTTGACAAACTGTTCACAGTTTTTGATAATATACAAATTTAATGACTGATTATAGTAAATTCAAAAATAAGAAATAATAAACCTTCTCAGCAAATAATTAAGTTATTATTATTACTAGCTTAGATGCAGCACAAATCAATTATTATTCAGAATTGTTACTATTCATTAGCACAATTATCATTATTCATTATTATTTCATAAATCAATTATTATTATCAAAATTATTCAGAAAGCATCGATCATTTTGAATTGGTTTTCTTTTTTTCCTAAGTTGAAAGTTTGATTTTATTTGTAAGAAAGTGACGAAAATTATTTTTAGGTTAAATTTTTAGGATATTGCGCATGCATTCTCAGGGCAGTAACAAGTTATCCATCTTAAAGATATATCTTCATTTGAAACTGTTGCTCATTAATTACTTAATTTCTTTTGAAATTGACCTCTGCTGAGCAATTCGTTTCTAGCACCTAACCTTGACCTGTAACTTGGGTTCTTCTTAATTATCACAATATGGGAATGATGTATCTGTTTCAATTACCGTAATGCTAACTGACTTAAAAATAGAAACAATTTTGAATTCAGCAATTAAACTAGTGCAGAAACATGTGTATAAGACTTCATCTTTCTACTAATGAAATTTTCAAACTTTTGAAAGTAATTTTTAAGCTGTCATGCATTCTGTCATATGCCTATTTCCATGCCCTTTGACCTTGAATTTTCGTTTCACTTTTTTATAATGTTTAAAGCTAAAAACTGCTTCTATATTAATGAAAAATAAACGTATAAGGTAATCAATAATATTACTATAAAAATAAGTGTGTCTTCTTAACAAAAGACATCAGAAGACATTGACAAGTGATCATGACTTCGGGGAATATTAGGGGGTCAATCATGACTGCTGACCTCAATCAATGTTAGAATGTAAAAGAACTCGAATGACACATCTACATTTATCCGCCCATCAGCACTGCTCTTGACCCCAAAATAACTGAATTAAATACCGGCCACAGCATCACTTTTCGTTCATTCTGGTATTCGAGTGGTGTGTGTGTGTGGTTTTTTCTGCTCCCACGGTAGAAGATGTAAGTAAGTTAGAACGTAGTATTTTAATCACAGCTCATCAATTATTAAATTCCTTTCCATATATCATCAATATATATATATATATATATATA
>UYYF01004519.1:0-59716 GCA_900618365.1 Thelazia callipaeda
AGCCGAATTTGAGGTTATTTTACATATTCAAAATTATGTTTCAAATTAGAGTTCAACTTGGCGCGTTCTGTAACAAGACAGGATAACAATGTTCTGAGACTCCTCACATTTATCAGACCGATAACAAGAAATTTTGAGTTCAACTTGGCGCGTTTTGTAAGAAGATACGGTAACAACGTTTTGAGACCCTTCACATTGATCTGATGATCATACCGATAACAAGAAATTTTTAGTTCAACTTGGCGCGTTTTGTAGAAAGTTACGGTAACAACGTTTTGAGACCCTTCACGTTGCTCAGATGATCATACCGATAACAAAAAATTTTGATTTCAACTTGGCGCGTTGTGTAACAAAGTACGGTAACAAAGTTTTGAGACCCTACGCGTTGACCTGGTGATCATACCGATAATAAAAAATTTTGATTTCAACTTGGCGCGTTCTGTAACAAGATACGGTAACAATGTTTTGAGACCCCTGACATTTATCAGACCGATAGCATAAAATTCGAGTCAAGTTGGTGCGTTCTGTAACAAGACACGATAACAATGTTATGAGGCCTCACATTGACCTGGTGATCATGCCTATTACAAAAAATTTGATTTCAAATTGGCGCGTACACTAGCGAGGTACGATAACAATGTTTTGAGACCCTTCACATTGATCTCGTGATCATACCGGTAACACAGATTTTCTCGTTCGAATAGGCGCGTTTTGTAAGAGTTGATACGGTATTAGTGTTTTTAGACCCCCCACGATGATCTGTCCATCAGACCACCATAAGAGATTTCGTTAAATTGACAAAAGCACTTTGCAACGCCGCCATCAATGTTTTTATAGCGGTAGACCTACCACAAAGTTTCTTATCATTCGAAAATATGACTGATCTAGCATTGGATATGGCCACCAACGAAATTCCAAGAACTATCTCCTAATAATCGGACCACAAGCGAAGTTTCATCGAAACAAGAATATTGGACCATCACTATATTGTTCATAATAGAAATACGCAGTTACGCTACCTATTGCTCATCAGTCTGTTGGAAAGGAAACACTTTTGAGTTGCAACCATTGGTGGTATATCCACTTCACGCTTAGAAAAGTTTTCTTGCTTGCATGTGTGCAAGATTAGATGAGAGATAAAACGTGATGGACAGATGTTCGATAGTTGCTGTTTTGCCAATGACTTTTTTAGTTGAGACCACCAACGATGTCCGTGCATTGAGTAGTAGTGATGCTGTCATATTGCAAATTTGATAGACCACACAAGCAGTTTCGTTGGTGTATGTCAAATGTAATAACTCTAAGCGCTGTGTGGAGTATTTTAGAACATACCATCCAGGCTACAATGTAGTACTTAGTTATTGCATAGACGATTGGTGTTGCTTTTTTTTGCTTAAAATGTCACTTTTCGATATACTCAACGACCACCCATGATGTTGTTGACTGTGTGAAATGAATAAAATTATGCAAGTGAGAAACAACATCTTCAACCTTTTCATCATCAGAGTAAAGGGCGAAGAAAGCTTATGCACCTACGATCTCGTTTTCAGTTTTGCAACAAGACCACCCATGAGTTATTTAGTATTAACTGGTGCCACCCTCGATGTTTTCAATTTTTCAAGCAAATTTGTGATATCAAGGGCCAAGTGATATCACATTGCTTTGGTGAACATCACTAATGAAGAAAAGAGTGAAATAAGTAGCTACTATTGAATCGCTATATGATGTGATAAGCCGACAGAATGCTAAAGTCTGCAAAAAAATAAACATTTACTTCCATATAAACATCTTTTCATATCATAACTGTAAGCTTTCTGTCACAAAGTTACAATATAAATAAAGTAATGTGGTAGAAAGTAGCTTGCTAATAAGGTGATGTGTTGCTTTTATTCAGTAAACAACACATTATATGGCAATGTTTTTCGCGGCACTTCGTATCTGTAATTATTGGTTACCATTGCATGATCTCGTTAAAAACACCACAAAATTTCAAGGAAACATCGCAGTTTTATTGTAATATTATAAATTTTTCTTTATGGATATAATGAAGAAATTCATGATAAATTTTGCATCTCTGTGACCAAACATACAAAGAAAATGCTCCCTTATCTTGTGGAGAAACGCAATCATTGGAATCGGAAGGAACAGAGAATTTGTATACTGCTACTTAACGACAACTTAACAATGAATTAACAACTCCTTGATTGAATAATTTCGACCTAGATTATCTTACGTTTAGAAATAATGAAGACAAACTTTTGTTCAAAGTCATATTCCAAATCTACGGTAATAGCTATGAGATGGCGCGTTTCCAAAATCATATCATTAATCTTGTCCTTGTTACGCTTCCATTCTATCATTCCTTGTAAGTGCTCTTCGACTATATCCCATCTTCCTACAGTTTTTCATGCAATTTGAAAATAAGTAATTTTCATCTCTGTAACGTGGTGAGAATTCATAATTCCGATCGGTCTATTTAAAATATACAGATTACTGCCCCCAAAACTCACTTCAACTGATCATATTATTGTATAATACTCATCAGTTTTTCCTGCATCAATTCACTTAGAGAGCTGGATTGTGGTTATTTTTGTTGCGTACGCACTGACTACCTAGACCAATCATTCGCATTAATTATGATAATAATGCTTCGTGACCAAAGCATACAGCTGTTTACAATTTTTCAATTCAGGAACTGATTACGATCGACATCAATCTAGTATTGCACATGAACAATTATTCATCAATCATACATTACTAGATGAAATCCAAATCATATTCATTTACCTCACCACTTCCACCTAACTTAAAACATTACCACCTACCCACATTCCACTTCAAGCTTGAATCAGCGCTGATTGTGCTCTCCATGGTTACTTACTTACTGTTCTGAAGTCGAAGAGCATAAGGCAAACTCTAATTCTCATCCAATCATGAAAACTGAATGACTTCATTCGTGAACTATGATTACATATTCCAGGGTTTGATCCCAACGTCACCTGAACCTTGCTATTCTATTTGCAGCAATATGCAGACGAGCGCGTAGCTTTTAGGAGAGCCTTGTATAGTCCTCATTTGAAAACGGTAGGACAAAAAAGTTAAAAGACCACATTAACACTTTACAAAACTAATTTTTATCATACTGGAGACTATTAATCCAAATGCTTATCGACATACTGAGTATGTGATTGAAACAATGAAAATAGAAATCCCCTGACACTGATCTCTAAAACATTGATCCAAACTGTCCCATACCCGCCATCAAATACACAACTTAAACTCCATCTTTCTCCATGTGCAGATGTGGAAAAATGCAAATTTTTGAAACATAAGTATAAATATATGATGGAGTGAATTAAATGAAAAAAAAAACAAAAAAGAAGGAACATCCTTAACACCAGTTACAGACAGTAGACACCTCAATTTAATTTCAAGGCTTAATAAAATTAAGACACAATTTCCTCCTGATAGAAATACAGTGCAGGAGCGAAATACTACACCAAAGTAATCTTATTAAAACATGAGAACCACAAATATGAGACCACAACGATGTATGGCCTACCATGAGACATCTGCGGTCACTACATACTATTCATACAACAAATACTCGCCAAAAAATTGCTCCGAACAGGAACTGCTCAAATAATTAAAAGAAAAAACAACTAAAACAACAACGCTTTAAAACTTTATTATTTTCACATGAAGGATTCTTTTCCACGAGCCACAATTTCACAACATATCACTTCCACATACACAGCCATAAATTTGTGGATTTAATCAAGCAAACCTGACTACTCATAATTTTTCAAGAGTTTTATTGACGAATAAAATACTTTCATATACTGTTAGTCAACTCGAATTTCTCACTGAAACATTTGGACCATTAATGATGCTGCACAATTTAATTTGACAATTTTCACGTAATCAACAAGACTCTTGTTCATATTATGGAAGTCTGGATTCCTTCTCTGAGATCGCTTTTTATAACCCTCATTGCTTACCCTGTTTGGCATTTTGCTCGCTATAATACGATGCACATTAGGATTCAGCATAAAATACAATAACAGACATCATAAAAGATAAAACTAAGTTTAAAAAAACAATACATGCAGTAATGAAAAATAAACGCGCCTGAACAGACCATAAAACTCAGATAAAACTTCCAAGAAAATGAGACAAGCATGAATACTGTTCGTGTAAAAAAAACAAAACAAATAAGAATTACCAGAAATAGAAAAACGAGTTTAAAAACTTATAACAGATACGTCCGTGCATTTTTTTTTATAGCAAACAAAAGCATAATTCAAAGTATGCTAGCTACCTCCGACTACTATAACGTCTACCATTGTGAGATCCACGACGGCGATGTCGATCACCGTAATAATTAGATGAACTATGCTTTCTTCGTTTGCTGTACTCGGGCATGTCGACGTCATCATCATCATCATCATGTCGACTACGCAAACGCCGAGAATGTCTTCTAAAATAAGGTAATTTTCAAAAAATAAAAGACGAGCTGAAATTCCAGTGTTTCATCTATCCAATTCTGAGAACAATGCATTACAAGTTGTTTTTAATAACCGTACTTGAACTTGAGGCAATTCCTCACAAAAAACTTGTGCTTGAGCATAATTATGTGTCTTCCCGATTAACTGCATATAAACATTTAAGAAAAAGAAGATAATCCCAGTAGAAGACTCTCTTATATGAACGAAAAACTTACGAATTATCCCGAATTCGTGGACGCTCCTTTTCACTAGACTTTTTACTTTTCTTTCCTTTCTCTGAACGCTTACGATTTTTTTTTGATCCAGAAGAATCTTCACTAGAAGTACCCTCAGATTCATCTGTTGAAGTTGATGAAGTATCATTCCCTGAACTAGAATCTGAGTCTTCTGACGATGAATCTTCTGATGATGATGAGTCAGTTGACGATGATGAACCTGTAGATGATGACGACGATGACACTGCTTTTCGTGATGTCTGCTACAAAAGATCGAATCAGAGTTGCTTAGGTGAAACAAAAAGAAATATAAAGACAAAGAACAATAGACAACTTTGCAAATGGAACTTAAGTTTGATAAATCAATATTGCTTAACGCCATGTTCGACCAAAAGGTTTCGAAGACAATAAATGTAATGAATTGAGCACAAACAATTTAATTTCTCATTCAGTGCAAGAA
Source organism: Thelazia callipaeda (assembly GCA_900618365.1). NCBI lineage: Eukaryota > Metazoa > Nematoda > Chromadorea > Rhabditida > Thelaziidae > Thelazia > Thelazia callipaeda. The sequence goes on from UYYF01004519.1 coordinate 5,184, forward strand.
ATTTACATTTTTTTTATCTTCTGATTTCTTAGAGTCGTCATTAGGTTCATCTTGCGTGCTAGCATTCTTATTTAGCCTGAAAATCAATTATGCATCACAGTTGTTTGGTGAATAATTTCCGACGAAACCGAACAAACCACAACATGTATTTGTGAAAGAAAACCATTAAAGCTTAAGGCGAGTAGATTAGTCTTATAAGTCAATTTTTAGGTTCAAATATAGAAATGTAAAAACCAGTGGAATTACATCGAATAGCAAAACAAACTTCTCGAAAGATGTTCCATCGACAAAAGTATCTTCAATACCAAGAGCAGCTCGCATACGATTACGATATTCAACTGCAACTTTGTTACGAACATGTGTATCTCGAATGTCCATTTCTGCATCCAAATCTAACTCTCCAGATTCTACTTGACTTTGCAGAAGACTCCGATACTCGTTAACTTTTGCTTCGATTTCAGCACTATGAAATCCCTGAAAATGATAGAACTTTAACTTCTTGAAGAGAAGGAAATAACTAAGTGCTATGAGTACTAGTTTACAATCTGATTCACTGACAAGCAGTAACTCAACCCTACTTCGCGCGAATCCGATATATGCACATAAAACATTATGCAACATTGACTGCTTTTCATTTATTGTCTACGTCACTATAATTAGCTTGATTTTAAACAAGATGAGCGGTAGAATACAGAAATTTACTTCAAACACAAACTGACAACAATGCAAACTTGTAAATGGGAAGAATTAACCATATCACTTTTGTGGTATTTTACTATGCTTACTAAAAATCTTTCTTTGGAAAGACTATAAAATGTAACGTATAAAATTTCATAAAACACAAAAATAAAGATAACTGGATATACAAGATTTTAATGATGCATGTAGCAAAATAAATTTGGAACAGTACGCACTAATCAATCACGCACTGTCTTCTTGGAAAGACACTACGACCTATTTTGATGATATGAAATAGCTGCAACTAAACAATGAAATGAAAAGTTGGCCTACCCACCCAACTTTCCCATTGAAAAAAAAAGTGATACAAGTCACGTAATAGTTTGTAAATCAATAATTTTTCATTCAACCGAACCCAAACTGTTCGGATGAATGAAAAATTATGCCGAAAATTACCTTATTTTCCATTAACAGCTCAAAGTCAGCGCATTTCAACTCAATATGTCGCTTACGTCTATGTTCCAAAAGTTCCTTATTTGGCTCTTTGTTTAATTCAGCCTCAGCTCGTTTTATATCTGCTTCGGAATTGTACGTAACCCGTTTCTAAATTTTACGTATGATTTCGAACAAACAATTTCAAATGACCTAATGACTGAGTGTTTTTAGTCAAAATATGCTCATCAATTATCGTTAGAATACACTCATGCTAGCTAATTCATTAAGAAACTGCTTTAGTCTTTTGACCTCATGAATGGAAAATGTAAAGATGATGGAACACAAGAATGATAATAATTATTACAATGACTACGGTATGACTATTTCAAGCAGAAATTACCAGAAGACAAATTTTGATCAATATTCATACAAACACGCGCCGATACACTCAAAAGGTCAGCAAAAATAAATACGACAAAAGAATAACAGCTGTCATTCAACATCTGCTTTGGAATTTCATGCAGCTCATTAGTCCGATTTTCACTTAAAATAACTGCTCCTGTTTAAAAGACAAATCCATAAATATAACCTTAGAAAGCAAAAGATTCGCCAAATTGGTCTGCACGTAACCATTTGTGCCAGAACCACGAGCAGTTTGCAGTCCAATACCGTTATACATTTTACTGAAAAGTATCCGTCACTACTGATAAATATTAAGCTTTTTTGGGATCTCTAAGAAGATCTCAGTCTGTTATTGCTTATCTCCACTGATTCACTCATTCCTCTAACTTAAATGCTGCACTCAACAAGAGTTAACATTTCTTTGGTCACTAATACACTCTTCAAATGCCAAGTATACAAAGCAAACCAATGTCTAGACAACTCAATATCACTGACCCGACCTTACGACATCCTCTGAACAGAATGAATGGAAATCAAACTCTCTAACATTTGTATTATTTGAATTTCAAATGTAACATATGGACATCGTGCATACAGAGACATACACAGAGTTTTGTACAGGACCTAGTGTAAGCATCAGATTACTCATTTGGAACGATTCAAAATGCAAAGCTAAAAACACCCCCAAGCAACAACGAAGGTAAATACGCTCACCCATCAATCAAGTGTTCATCATGGGTTCCTGATCCTAAAACCATCTGACAAATTTCTGTATGCAACGATTAATGCAATAATCCGTCTTGCTATATTTGCATGGCATTTGAATTACCTATATGCGTTATATGTGATGAGAAAAAGTGCATTTAAATGATGGAAGTAGTCATTTGTAAGGTTTTGTTAAATAATTTTATTGAATATCTAAATATCATCAGTAGTATTTGTTTTTTGCTAATATATTATGAAATGCACTCAGAAATCAGACAATTTCAAATGGTAAAAGCAGTGAGAATAATAACTGCTAGCATAACAAAACGGTTTACTAATTTCACTGTGTGCAAGTAATTGTGTATTATTTATGCTAATAAGTTTGGCTAATAAGCAGGTTGAGGAGATAAGCATGCTTTTTGGTATTTTCGCTCGAAAATTTCCAACTAATGGCATGCAGTTGTCATGAAAATTCTTTTGTAAAAATTCAAAAATGGCCAGAAAAATGCTAAAGGGACTAAATTTGCGTGAAGTGAATCTGCTTTACATTAGCATGCTTACTGCTATCATCAGTTGTATTCATATAATGCAGAATGAAGAAAGTCTTTTCACTTTCAATGCTAAGCAAAAGCATCTGCCACAAAAAATGAAAACCCCAATGATACTTCAGGTGAAATGTACTGAGTTGCGATAATTTCGAGTGCTATTACATGCTCAGTTATTTAGAATTTTTTATTAAGTTGATGCTTTCAGTTGGATTTGTTTCTTATTATAAATAGCAAATTTCTTCTCGATAAATTGAATTCTAAATAATTGTTTGCTTTTAATATTACTCTTTTGAAATGTTATTTCTGAGTTTTCATCACACTTTCAGTACGTTTCATTTTTAATAAAGACATTACATCAAAGCATTTCCGCTCTCTTTTTTTTGCTTTTAATCAAAGTTGCAAAGAGTGAATATCAGCCACCTGAAAAAGAAAAAACTAATACAAAGAAATGAACTGCTGATTGTACTTTTTCAGTTTCTAAAATGTTATTACTTATTTATTATTATTATTATTATTATTATTATTATTATTATTATTATTATTATCATTTATGTTATTATTATTATTATTATTATTACTATTATTATTATTATTATTATACTTCTTCTTCCTTCATAATAACTGACAAAAATTTTTTATTGAAAAGTGATCGTACTCAGCAAAAGAAGATTTAAAATGTTTTCCAATTATAAATGTGAACTGATTTCTTTAAGCAAAATTTCTCACAAATTGTTATGTGTTACTGATGAATAAAAAATAATACCATCATTTCAAGCTAGAACAGCATTCAAATATCTACTCAATAAATTTACTTGCAGCAAAGGTCATCAATTTCAATACATTTCTTCTGAATTTTATAAATAAAACTTGTTAGCATTATTATTTTGCATCATCTTATCCAATTTCCATGAGTAGTCGAGCGACCAGGCGCCGAAGGCATTGAAGCTTCGTCGGCAACGTGATTGGAAAACAAGATTCTTCTCAGTAAATGTCTTATCTCTTCACGACATTGCTTAATAAAAATCAGTGTCACCATAGGTGTTGAAGAAAATCCAGTGCATGTTAAGCCATTTATAATAATCCACAACCACTTTGGAACTTCAGTGTTATCTATAATATAGAAGATAATGATACTTAATGACAAAACTGGTTCAAATTACTTAATAATTGAAGGTTAACTTACTCAGTGAGTAGAATAATCTTCACTTACACTCTGCATATTGAAATGAATTGTAATGGAATTTTTGTAAATTAACATGAATATAAATTTTTAATAAACCTCAATTTGTTAGTCTTTTATGATAATCTATAACGAGTTTATATCAAATTTTAATTATCTATGATTGTAGTCACGATATAGTATATAAAAGAAATTAATTAATGTCAAGAATATAAAATTGCTATATTGTTGTCATAAAGAGCAAATTAGTTAGTAACTAATTTGCAATAACAAATTTGCAAAATAAAAATCGCCTACAATTTTTTGCAAATTAACTAGTATCTCACAATTGAATCGAAGTATTTCAAAAATTATTTGTGGGATAATAAGCAGTAATGATATAACACATTGCAGCAATAAACCAATCACGGCACGCATTACATTGCGTGATATATACTGTCCATTTGCTGTTTCTGGAAGTACACAATTGTAGTTTAAATAACAACTTAAATAGCAGCATATTCAAGAAACTAACTTTATTTTTTACAAAAATGAAATAATTTTTTTTTCTTACACTATTTTTCCAGCAAATGTTTGTACGCATTTGGTATAATATCAATTTAAAAAATTTTTGATATGATAAAAAGATGAATTATATAAGAAAGCACATAATGAATCAAGCATCATATATGAAATTTTAATTATTGTCAAATTAAAAAGATTGAAGACTGAAATGTAGTAGTGCATATTGAATTTTTAAAGTGATTTTCAGTTTACGATTTCATATATGTAGATCATAGATACTTACTAGCTCGAATGTGATGTAAGATTAAAACATAGATGATAAGTGCTAAAATTATTGCAGTAAGAGCTATATCACGTTGATACTGTGCAAATGAATAAGGAAAAGATAAGGTAGGCCCACAGATGTCATCGTCACTAATGTGTCCGAATAATACAATTGCCAGAATGCTCAGAATTTCCTGTATTACATATTACAAATTTTTTTATTTTTAAAAAATTAAAAAAGATGAAAATTTGTTGTATGAGACTGTAAGAGAAAAGTAACTTACTGTATAAGTATATAACAAAACATATGCAATAACGATCATTTTTCGGCTCAAGTGATAATTGCATTTAATTGTCAAGAAACGATCAACTGCAACAATCTGAAGTATAGTATTTGCTAGATAACGGATTTATACCGAAATGATGAACTAAATTGCGTGAGTATAAATACAATTATTCGTAAAAAATATTATTTTAAAACTAGTAAAGACGCAAGTATAACTTGCTAACCAGTATGCACATTTGCATAGTCACCAAAGCTTGTTGAGCAATCTGACGCCAAACACTACAAAATAAAATAGTCATCGGAATTATCCAGAGCCATGAAATTAAATATAATAAATAAATTGAACACAAGCAAATAGTTCCAATCAAATTACAAAGTATCATTCCAGCCGTTGAAAACTGAAATATTATTACAACAGCAATGCTTTAAAATATTACAAAAACAAAAAAAAAGCCTGTGATTTTCATTGAATACTTTCTCATTGTTGCCAATGTTGCCAAAAAACTTATAAAGTCAATGAATACGATTTATTTATTATATTCACTTCATTTTCATCAATTCATCTGTTCATAACAACTTTGAAATCGTAAATGCATGCTTTTCTGAATGATAAATTTTTCTTACTTTTATTAATTTTTGAAGTCTAAAACTTACCCACGTTGCACTGTTATCATTACGTTTGCTAAACGCTATGTATAAAACAAGCAAGTCCAAAGGTATTGCCCAATGAACGCACAAAAAATTCGTTATTGCATCATAAACATAATTATCCTTTACATAGTTAACATCAAATACTGATGGCATTATGGACTGTAAAAAAATGCTGTATTTCTAACGTATCTCAAAATTATTAAGTAATCATACTATACCTTTGCAAATTATAGACATGGATAGCTACTTAAAAATTAATTTCATTTCAGGAAAATGAACTCTTACCAGACTAATATGCTTTATTATTAAATGACTAAAGTAACTTGTTTACTTACTTCATTTAAATGAAAAATTGATTGAGCGAAAAAATAATAATCTAATAAGTTTTATTATTTATTTTCTCACATTCATAATAATAGAAATTAGGGTGATACAATATCACTATTACTTTGCTCGAGATTTTTTATTTTGCAAATAATGTTATTTTATTGATTACAGCCTATTCATTATTTTATTGTTTGTTCAACTATGCATTTGAATATATTCAGTATTCATAATAAAAAGTTTTGTCATAAACAAAATATTCAGCTTAAGATTGATTGTTAAATTTAATTTGGAAAACATAACATGATATGCTTCCCAGGCGATCATTTTCTTAAAATTGTTTTGCTTTTGTTTATACAATATCAACCTCTATTTATTGTCTGTTTTCTAGAACTTAAGGCAGCTTATTTATTTGCCTTGCTTAAGTAATTAGCATCTCTTTTTCATTTCATACGTTTGCCATTCAATCATACAATATAATAATAAGATAGAACTTGATCTGTTTTTCCAAATTTAACTCGCTTTTTTCACTGCAAGTAACTAGAATCTTAGCTTTTCCTAGCTGGTTTAATCCATTTTGCAAGACAATGAGAGAGGGAAATAAAATTTGCTAATATTTTGCCTTCAAAAATTGTAATTATCACAAAAATGCTGTATGGACATTGAATTTTTTGAATAATTTATCACTTTCATGTGTTTAACGATAAAATTTTTAGGTAAAAATGTTTTGCTCGGTAGTATATTTATAAAATGATGCATTATTTTATTCAGAATGATATTTTAGTCAGTGGAAATGTTTCACAGATGAAAATGTGTTAGGAATGTGATGAAAGGATAATAGTGGTTCTTGATGAATTATGTCGAAATTCTTGAAAAAATTTAGATCATTTAAGAATGGTGGAATCTGAATACTTTGCCATAAGTAAAACTTGAAGAGATAGAATAATTTTTGTACTTGCAATTAGAATGTAAATCAAGAAAGAGTACTTTATCATACAATATGAAGAATTAACGCTGATCAGTTTCAATGGTATTCATGTATTTTTACCATTGACTGACCATATTGCTTGCATTATTTTTCCTGAATAATTTTGGTCTGTTTATGAACCATGTGTTATCTAAATTTAACACTGGCATTTGGAATTAGTTTATAACAAAACAGAGAGTAATCAAAACTCAATATTGTAAGTAAAAAATGAATATACCGAAGTACGTTCGCTTTCTTGATGTAATTACTGAAGTAATTAACTTTGAGAAGCTTACTTACTTCTCTAAATATTGCAAAACTGTGCTTTGTCAAACTGCTTATGCAGGAATACAACTCCCTAATTATAAGCTTCTCTCCACATAATTATCAAATGCTCATGACCCATTAGTAGCGTATTATACAATACAACTAGAACATTTCACTAAACGTAACTACGAGGAGTCTTTCAACTGACTGAACCGAAAACAATACATTACCATCCTTACATTTATTAAAATTTGATTGTATTCTCATCTAGCTTACAAACAATTATTTCATTTTGTTGCATTAACATCTCTCCTGCAACATCTAGCCACCCATTATATTTAAAGCATGACTTATACATTCCGAACACCACATTACCTAATTCCTTTATGCTCATAAGATTTTTTCCACCGAATGACTGCTGAGCACTGAAAAAGTCAACCTACTAATAATTTGATCAGCACTCTCTGCATCAATTCATGCTAACAATACACCCTTTTATTCAGTAAACAAATAAAACACAGACTGCGTTAATGTAAAGAGATTGCAGCAAAGAAATTTCAGCGAATATCAAATTAATTGAAACGATGTTGCATAACTTGAATACCATGAGACTATACAGACCACATAGAAGAGCCAGTGTGTTCGAAGGAAACACAAATGCTAACCTTAGTGATCACATTCGTGACTACAGGCTCGATATGTGCTGACTCAATGAACTTCTTACCCATTTCAACAGTAATCACCAATCACAAATTACATAAAGATTATGTCTACTGATACACCAATGACGGAAAAAGCCTAAATTAAGAAAAGCAATTCGGGGCAGTAGGAACAGAACGAGAACTTCCGCATATTCAATTAAACTATAGGCAAAGAGATAGTATCTAATGATAAGTTACTGAATACACTGAGTCAACTAGCTTTCAGACTAAGGTGTAGACAACTTTCTTTATATAATTAAAAACATACGCAATTCCATTTTCGGCATCTTAAATTCTTATATCATTACACAAAAAACCAAAATGTAAATGCACCAAATTTGTCAACAAAGAAAAAGGAAAATTTGATGATTTAAAAAACAAATAACGAGACGAAATCAAACATAACTTTAAAATAAACAGATAAAATATAAAACTTCAGAAATGAGGTAGACCGATATAATCTGACATTGGATTTCACCAACAAACTCACTGTGCCCAAAGTATACTTCCATAATTAGAGGATAAAAGCATCCTCATTAACACTTGAATATTTCTTTCAGCAAAATAACAATATAAACAAATAGTAAGAATATAAATGTCAAGAAAATCCGCCTACAAAGGACTATAATCATTTTTTTAAATCTAAATGTGCAAAGTAAATTAAACCCTCAATTATTCTACGTCAGTGCATGAATAATGATTTTGAAGAAATATTCCAGAATGTTTGGTATCATTCACTATTTTATCCCCATTCCTCCTTAAGCTTATTTCATACGTCCTCAATAGCATATTTATTACAATTTTCTCAAATAGTCATCAATATACATTATTTTGTCCAACAAATCAAGCAATAGTCATAATTTTTTAAAAACTAGTCTGTCTGCTCAGCAAGTCTTGTTTCCATAGCAGCTTTAACCTCTAAAATACGACCACGAAACTGTTTTTCAAGAATATCAGCACACTGATATATGGCAGAATCTTTAGGATTGAAAATTCGAGCATTTTCAAAAATCTGTGTTATATCAGCCGTAAATTCTTTTAAATGATGATATTCACGGTGTTCTAATTTTTGTTGCACAATGTTCAAATCTGAAAATGCATATATATAACTGCACTTAGTAACTGAATCTGCGATTTATGATTTTGCAATTTATATATGATTTCATATTTTCTAAATTCCCCAGCAGATTTTCTATTGCAGGTGCCTACACATAAAATTTACACCAGTTTGATAAGATTTTTTATACCAAAAAAATAAAATTATCAGAACAGACCCATCGGCTTTTTAATAAGTGTATAGTAATCTGGATGTTCTTTTGGATCAACTGCTTCTCGAAATGGCCAGCTAGTGCGGTGTTCCTTCAAGTTATTGAGAACATGCCACAAGAGCTCAAACTGGGCATTACTGAGTTTTGTATGTGGTGATAATGAATCCCTCGAATAGCGGTCTGTTAGCTTATTTCTTACGCACTGAGGACACAAATACTCTGCTGCTTTTTCAGCTTCTCTGGATTTGACTGTATTTGTTAAATGCATTTCAAAGAAAATTTGACTAAAGATACTCATGAATTGCCTTTTAATAGTGACTTATGAAATGTATCTTGATAAACTTTCAAATAACTTTAAAAACTAAATAACTTTTCACTTGAGATGAGAGAGTGTACTTGACGACAGCCTCAAAATAATCGGAAAAATAAATTAAAATATTCACAGATATACATGAATATGTCATTGAGTTTTAGAGATATAATATATACTCTTTGGTGATGCCGACACATTGTGGATGAAACCATCCTTCACATCCATCACAACCAACATAAAATCGGGAATCATCATATGGAGTTTGACAAACACAATAAAGTTCCTAAATTAAAGCGGAATCAAAATTTGCAGGAATCTCGATGCCTTTTAATCAACATAAGTTGATGATATCATTCTAATAAACTGAGAATGGAGTCCGTGTAATAAGAAAATGAATAAAGATTTCATGTTTCAAGAATCAAACCTTTGTTTTACGATAAAAATATATTACAAAAAATAATGACATAAAGTTGATAGTCGTAACTACCGATATTAAATATAAATCAGCTATTAATCATTGTTCTGCAGTATCACTGAAAAATTTCAGTAAGATGTTTGAAAGATTTAAGGCGATACAAAAATATAAAAATACGGGCACATTAGTTAGCCACAAAAAGCAACCTCTTCCGTGATTTTTTGTTCTTTATGACAATCATCACACATCCAACTCGTCATTTTCTTTGATTTTTTTTCTGTTATACTAACACATTTACCATGAAACCATCGATAGCACAAGTCGCAACCAACATAAAACCTGTCAAAAGAAACATTTGCTTGAAAATATTGGTAAGAATTCCAAAATGTATTTTACTCACAATTACACTGACTTTGTTATACTATTTGTAACACATACAAATGGTACAGCTGTCAAACTGTTTGGAATAGCCATACAGTGATGGAATCTCCCTTCTTGCTTCTTATAATGATTTATTAAGATTTTATGCTATATCCATTTTTAAAATGTACTTCAACTAATATTTGAATAACCAAGAAATGGTTGCTTAAACTTATTTTTTGCTATCTACCAATTAACTGTCATTTAAAAGCATATTATTTGATTTGTTATTTTCCTTCTAGTTTTTAGTTCCACATAGCTTCACATATAGAAATAGATTACTCAAAATCGCCATTGTTAAGAATGGTCCATTAAATTATTGTTTATCCAAGTTCATTACATTAACATAAGACACCAAACTGCTCATTCAAACTACCAGTAGCTTATTTTTTTAGTAGAAAACAGATTATTCAAATCTCTATCAAAAACAAGTCCTTTTAATAGGCTTAAAAAATAACAAATCTATCAATTTTCACTATCAACCTTATCTTTTTTCAACAGCTGGACATAAAACTCTATAGTTAATGATACCCTATTTTTGCACATTAATAACAGCGCCTCTTCCACTAATTTTAACACTGAACAATATAGATATAAAATTCAATCATTGCACTCATTTACTTCAAACTATAGGTTAAACAGAACTGATTACTAAGTAATAATACAAACTTTTTTGGATCATAAGGCTGGTTGCATTTACAATGACGTTTTGTGACATCGATATCGGGAAACGATTTCAAACTACCTCTTTTCGGTCGAGACCATGTTGATGAATTATCAATGCTCAAACTATGACTTTGTTGTTCCTTATTCTTTTTATTTATCCTTGAAACTTTTTGTGATTCTACGGTAGGAAGATTATGAAGTGATTGTGGCTCAGATTTCACAGATCCAGCTGACTGAGACTGTAGAAATATAAATACAAGAATGATTAAATGTTAATCTTCGAATAAAATATCTATAAAGAATGATCGTTCACTGATGTATGACTGGAGATGTATTTATTTGAAGACTGAAAAAATTTATGGAGAAAATAATTGGTGAGCGATTTTTGAAGGATAATATAAACTTGACAAAATGACATAACAATTTGTTAGACTTGCTTTGATTGGAACTACGCTTACAAAATGAATTACAAATTTATCGAAGCATATCTTGGTTTGTTTAAATAGCTACCATAATTAGACTTGACTATCAATTTAAAAATACATTACAAAATTTAAAAATGGCTGAATGAGAATGATGTTCCAATTATAAAAGGAAATAGGAGTAATATATATAATACCTGTTCTGTTATACTACTTCCACCAGTTTCTAGAGAAATTGTAGAAGGTACAGTTTTTTCATCGGTGCTTTGTTCTTCAGCTTGTTGTACTGATTTTTGAAAATCAGAACCTAATTTAGTAGCAGTCTCATCTGTAGATAATAATTGGGATGTACTTTGCTCATTGCATCCTTCCTGCAACATTTTTGAAGATCTAGACAACTGCTTATTCATGTTCTGAGACAAAATCGTGTCATCCTCAATATCAAAAACCAAAGTCTATTCACTTTATACAGAAAAGGATATAATAACTCTTTACAGCTAGAGATATTATGGGCAGACCTGGCTTGCCATATTCAGAACAGTATGAATCAAGCTCTCAAATTTATTTTTTGGCTCTGGCAGAGCTGCTGATGATTGTAACTGCGTATTCGATTCAGTATGAATATGAGTGTCTGTAACAAAAAATGAAATAATATACGTTAAAAAAAAACATTAATGTCTGTGTTACCTCATACAAAAATATACTAAAAATTTGTTAAATCATGAATGAAAAGAAGAATAAGAATTTCAAGTTACCATCTCACTTTTCCCTACCGATCAAAATGCTTTACAATGCAGAAATATCCTAGAGCGCATTTCTGAACTAAAAAATGATATTTGACTCAATATGCTAGTTTCCAATTAATTCATGATTTACCTTTCTCAGCCTTAAGTCGGGCTTTGCGCCACGGTGCAATCATCCCGGTCTCAGCTTCTGCTCTCTCTTCTAATTTAATCCGCCTCTTATCCACTTCTTTTTTAAACCGCTCGATGTGACCGCTTAATTCAGCTTCAAGTCGTCGCGCTGCAACTCTTTCCATTTTCAGTGTTCTGAAACATAGATGATTGCTTTCTCAAAAGAAATGTGAATAAAACAAATTCCTACCAGATGACAATAAAACAGCACCTTTGTTCCAATTCCCGCCGCTTCCGTTCTTCTTGACGTTTTTGAAAAACAAGTTGAACATTTCGCCTGTGCCAACCATTTTCAGCATCCATTATGCAAACTTCGGTTATTAATTCATCAAGAATCTAAAGCAATATTCAATGAACAGAAGAATATGAACACTCTTAAAATCAATACAAACAAATAAAAAATGTTCTTTAAAATCATAAAAATGATACCTTCTTAATAACTCGTAAGTCAGTAGAGTCCGAAACACGAATAAATAAATTTGATCGCATGTTAATAGTTCCAATGCAGCGCAACTGCGAACGGTCAACATTAAAATTTTGTCCATATGCTGATGCTGCGTCAGCCAATTCATCAAGACGAGAAGAGTGTATCCTGCCATAAAACGAGAGTGCTAAAAATGGAGGTGGTAAGAATCCATTTTCGCGTTACGTATCATACTGACAAAAATATTTAATGATAATACTAAAATAACGAATCATGTCTGTTAGAGGGTTAAAAACATGTAAATATTTTTTAGGTTTCCAAAACAAAAAAATAGTAACGAATATATTTTTCCACGAAAAATCAGAGAATTAATGGTCTAATAGCTCATATGATGTGAATATGGTAAATGAATGATCATATTAGAAACGTTTATGACAAAATATGGAATACTGCAATGAATGACTCCGAAAGAACGTTTTTAAAAAAACTATTTTGAGAAAAAATTTCTTGAGAAAAAAAAACTCTCATTCGGGCAAACCATTACGATATTCATCATATTAATCAGTGTACTAAAAAACTGAAGCAGGCGGTAACTAGTGGTCGTAAAAAAACTGAAAATATTACTGAACAAATTAATGTTCATATTTTATTCAATAACTCAAAACTAGGACAAAATGAATGCAACATTTGATATTACCTCTACCTCTGGGATATGACATTCTAACTCTTTCAGACCCAGGATGCACTGACACTGGCAACCTGAAAGAAAAAGCACTTCAACAGGTCCATAGTGAAAGACCGATACGTCTGACACTTACTTTATCATTTCACGAAAATCTTTAAAGATTTCCCTACTACCCACTTAGTCATGTAAAGATTAAAAAACCGGTACCCTGGTATCCTGGTTTGTAACGATCGTACCACTTTCCTGCATCTACCACGAGAAACTGCATAAGGTCCAGTATTAGCCTGTAAATTGGACTTCAGTAATTTTTGTAATACTCATTTACGATGCTTTATTTTGCAATAAGACTAAAATATCTCAGTGAACTACTTCTGATAAAATTATGCTTATCGTATGACTTGCAAAACAACACAGTAGCGTTCAGGGAATATTTTATTTCACACAAAACAGCAACAAGAATATAGTCGCTCAACATCAAACACCGATGCCGACCGTCGTCACACACTATGAAAAACGACAATACATACTTTTAAATAAATGACTGCGTGAAAGCGCGATTAATTTATGCAATTGACTAGTATTTTGGAGTAATAAAATTACAATCTCTAGCTTTATTTAAGCTGTGACAGAACAAAGCAAAAATTTTTCGTCCTTAACCATTCACGCGTGTATTGCTTTTATCCATACTGTTATTGTTCAGACAAAAGAAGACAAGAAACGGGGTAATTATGGAACAAAAATAAAATATTGCGGTTTAGAACAAAAAGCTTAATGGTACTCACCAAGAAAAGAAAATAAATCAGACAATATTATAAAGGGTTCCCTTAATTCAACAAAACGATTGTTATTATAAATTCTTGTACATAAAGAATGTTTTCTGCACATAGCAGAAAAAGCTGAACATGTGACAGAAGTCAAACAAGAGTGAGCTGTAGATAACGTTACTACGCTAGTTTCGCCAGGCTTTCAATGCAGTGTTCTCGACGTTACTGAGGTCTAGCGCAAACAAATAATAACAGTTCTGGACCCCTCGAACAACAGTAAAGTTGCCATAGAGAAAATCTGTTTCCAAGACAAGTTAACAAAATCGATTCTAGAAAAATATAGTTTTCAAAAAATATAACAGAATGCGATGAAAACAGCTACTGTTCTCTAAAAAACAAAAGCAGAAGAGTAGATCTTGAAAATGAAATACCCCTCTAACTAACTGTGACGTACCATGAGACTCATGAACATAGCATTTGATAAGATATGAATACAAGAACCAGAGATTAAGATATAATGGTTCATTGATAATCTAGGTTAGAAAAAACCATACATATGCTTTGATTCGATTTTGAAGAATAACATATTGCTCATTTCAGTAATTTTAAAATTCAGACACAAACATGCACTCAAATCTAAATTTATTTCCTATGCACCACTATTAGACTCACTCTTGTTTAAGTTGCATTTAAGATTTGTAATTACTTTTTAGAAGGCACTGAAAAATAATAGGTCTTAGAAAACATTCTAAATGCAACCTACTGCTTCTGATACAAATCCACATTTATCATGGAATGCTTACTTGAAAATGAATCAGAATAATTCATTAGAAAATAGGGAGACCATAATTATTTCACATAACTGTAAACAGAAGTAGATCAATCAATTAAGTAAAAGTTAGATGTTGGCTACCTACCATTCGACTGCCATTACCAAACGTTTGACCAGATGTTTGGTGTTCTAGAGATGAGTGAACCACTGCTGCTAAACCTTGCCGTGGTTGCACTGTTACAACCGGTCTTGCACCTGCGAGAGCTCGTTCACTTCTGGCAAAAAATATCTGATAAACTGTGGAAAAAAAGGTAAAAGCGATGTGGAATAAAAATATGATATAACGAGCAAAAAAATCCTGTTTTACTGCTTCAGCAAAAAAAGCTAGCTCTGCTCAACAAAATTTACCCAGAAGGTGCTCCTCCACATGGTCTTCCCAATGAGCGCACCACACTTTCAGCTGCTAGTCTGTTCCTTTCTTTCATCTGAGAGAAAGATACACCAGTGTTTTGCTCAGCCACTACTCGGTCATCATCTACACGTCGTTTGATATCCTTAATAAAAATTCACAAATTATTTACTTAGTTCAATATACGAGAAAAAAGTAAAAACCTTAGTAATTTGTTACTCAATAATACTCTTTCCCACCACAATGAAATTCTTTTTTCAATAAAACTAGATATAACAGAAGCTACTGAAACATAACAGAACAGTGAAAATTGAACCTCGTAACCTTTAAGATTTACCTGTTGCATTGGAGTGTTTCGAATCACAGATGAAGTATGGTTTCCAACAAGCGAATTTGCTGATGACGATGCCCGCTGCAAAAAAAAAAAGAAGGAAATATAAGAACAAAAGGATACACCTCCCTCACTTCATTTCAGGAGAAACAGAAAGGAAATTTCTCTTCTAAATGGTCAACCATCAATGACTGATACTTACCGAAGGTAACTGCACAGATCTACCCATTAATTGATCACCACTAAAAACAGTACGAATCGGTCCAACCGACCGAATTATACGACCTAGAAATAAAATTGTACATATGAGAAATACAAGCAGAATCGAAATGCATGACTTATGTAAACATTTTAAAAAATGAATGTCAAACATACCAGCTGTAGGGCTCTGGACATCACTTGGTACAGTACTGCCAGCCTGAAATTAAAGAATTCACACAAAGTTCTAGAAAGCTGAGCCCTCGTTATGAAAGTCAAATTTTAGCTCTTGCTAATGAAGTCGAAAAACTTGAATTTTGATTAAAAATGGAATAATTCGTTGTAAAAGACGAACATAGTTTCTCTAAAACTTCTATTATATATATAAGAGAATTATCTAATAATCTAATAACTGTAGAAGAAAAAAGAAATCCGAAATTTGTCAATGACTGTCATCATTATTATGAAATCACGTTCTTAGATTAAAATGCATAAAAAATAAGGAAAATTACGGTGACACATGTTTAATATTAACAAATAAGGATCTTAAAATGAACCGGTATCGCTCGAATAGGTCGATATGTACGGGGTCCGCTACCACTTGTAACAGGTCTTAAATACTGGGTGGTACCATCACTTCGACGAATAAGCAATAATTTCCTACCCATTGCTGCCTGCAAAGTGCATAAAAATAAGACTACAAACTTACAAAAACTCTTAAAACTCCACTCTTCCTCCTGATACTATAGATATAGCATTTAAAATGCAGAAACTGAATTTGATACATCAAACTGGGTTGTTTATACGAACCGGTGGAGAAGTACTATGGCTCGAGCTAGCAACTAAAACTCTTCGTGGAACTTGAATTCGCATAGGTTCTCGCTCACCACTTCCAGTTTTCAAATGCGAAGTTGCAACTGGAGATGAACGAGAAGATCCCACAGTAGTTGAGCTAGTCTCCTGCGTTGGAAGATTTTTATATATCATCACACGACATATAGTACCATCTGGTTTCTAAACGGCTATATGTGAATACAAAGCAAATATAAGAAAAATGTCCTGCATAAAAGAAGAGAATAAGTACTTGATAAACGGAAATTTTTTATACCAAGTTTAGTATTCATACATTTTAAATCATAATACAATCTGAAACTCCAATTAAATTTGAAAGCTTTTAACTTCGGTTTACTGTTGTTCGAAATCAAAAAATAAATAGTCAAATAACATGCCTGTATTTTGGTATATTTACCTCCACCTAACAATTCTGTTGGTTGTCTGATCACTCTTTCAAACTGGTAATGAACATTTGGATTTCGATATTCAATTTGGTAAGAACTGAAATTTCGAAGAGAATGAATTATTCCTAGACAATACCATTCACACAAATCGAAAGTGAAATTTGCTCAATAGATAAAAAACGTAGCAGTAAAACAGCATAAGACACTTCACAATACAAAAAACTTCCTTTATATTCAGATAAAATTTTAGGTGAAACTTAATGAATTTAAATTTTCTGAAAAAAGTTCTAGAACAAGCATCAAATGTTTTGAATCATCTGCTTGTTCGACGGGGATCTCTGATAAAGTTGATTGTCTTGTCTATCTACTTAATTGAAGAAATTTTTTACTAGTTGAAATTATCTTACAATGGTAATCAAAGAGAAATTATAATTATTTTCAAATAATTGAACATTCGATCATTGCAATTAGAAAATAACTGTTTTAAGATGTTCATTAAGCTTAGTTCGGTAATTACCTTCCACGTTGCCGTTGTTCTGATACTGACTGCGACAATCGCTGAATCTTTTGTTTTGGTTCAAAATTCGAATTTACTTCAGCTTTACTATCATCAAGCAAAGTTTCGACATCAATAAACTCATCATCGTCATCGTCATTACCTCGTATATTGTACTCACATTTTGATATAGGTTTAGATTGTGAATGCTCTCTTACATTAGTCTGCGCCAACTCACTTCGCTTGATAATCAAATTAGAAAATCTGCTGCTAGCTGAAAACATTTGTTTTCATTAAATAAAGAATGAATAACAAGATCTAATTCACGAATGAAGATCGCTCATAGTAACGGTGTGAATAAAATACAGTAAAACGTTTCTAGAGCACGAATGAGGTGTAATTGCTTGAGAAAGAAGCACCCATTTCTGTAGATAGAATATTACGTTTTCGGTTTTCTACAGTCTTCCAGTAATCGGCTATCTCCCAAGGTTTGAGCTCAGTTCCATCGACCCATCGTTCAATCATCTTAATTTTATCTCTCTTCACAGTGTCATTAATAGCTTTATTTTTTGGCGGCTTTCTTTTTCGTAAAGCTGAAATGAGCGAAAAATGAGATTTAAACACTTATTCCATTCGAGAAATTTGACTTATAATTAAGAATAACAAATTCACACTAATAAGATCTAACTTAATGAAGATTAAACACTGAAAAATGACAATGAATATTAAAATAAACTTGACTTTTTTCAAGAGATTTTGATGGATGGTACGCAGCACTTCCCTCACCTTCATCAGCATCATCTAATTCAACATTATCATCAAGAGGAATGATTTCTATACTGAGCTTATATCGCTCATGCATGCCATCTGGTGGATATTCTCTGTGGTCAGTAATTACACGCACTTCATCATGGTCTGCGAGATGGACTGTTACTCTCATATCCTAAATTGAAGATCTTCAAAGTTAAAATTGTAGCAAGCAGCATTAAACCAAATACTTAGCAAAGTCATTAAAGACATACTTCAATTTGATCATTCAATTTTGACAAGCAATCATAATATAAGCAACTGGGACAAAAATATCTAGTTTCAGTATCTAGTTTTTCAGTAGTCAGTAGAAAATTGATAAAATCATTAGTTAAATCTGCAAATTACTCTTTAAACATTGTAAATACCTCATCTGGTTCACGATACAAGTCAGCCCACCGAATGCATGCATAAAGTATTCGTAAGTGTAAAGCAACTGAATGATATGATGGAGCACGTAACAGCAAATATCTAAACCAAAATAATGCCGTCAACAGAATGTTAATGGGTCTTCAATGCTAATCAGAAAATTTTTTACAATGAATCCAAACTTCTCGTAAAAGTGAAACACACCTCCAACAATTGCCAAAAAGCGGACGCTGACAAGGATAATCCCACACTTGACTATTACTTTTGGCCATGCGATGAAAACCAGGTACAAAATAATTCAAATTGACACCACCCTGGCGCGCCAAACGTTTAAGTGCTCTAGGAATTTAAAAAAATAAATACCATTTGCAACTTATTCTGACTGCAAGAGATGAAACATTAATCGAAACCATCATCAAAAAACAAATGTACGATTTCCAGTATAAAAAATGATGAAAAATGAGATATTTACTAAGGGCGAAATAAATATCCGATTTACCAGTTTTTTCTTTTTTGTGAGAAATTTTTCCATTACCAAATATTAAGCAATCAACGATACCTGCAGTTCTCAATATTTAATATTTTGAACATACCTCTGCGGCAAGATCAATATGCTCTGTTCACCTGTACGCTTCACACGGTAATCGAACGGTGTCGGTAAAGGAAAAGGTTTATTCGCTAGACATACTTTGTTACTCTGTCCATTTCCTTGAACGCATTTGGACGATAGTGGTCTTGCATGTACAACACCGCTAGTGGTTCTGTCCACTGTAATATTTATACATTACAGACAAAATAAATAAAATGAAAGACAAAAATTTATTCCATTGTTTTATTATAAAGTCAATATCTATTATGAATCTTTATGCCCGCGTAGCTCACTTGACTGAATCAAAGCTTGACGACAAGTAGGGCTGTAACAACTGTGAATACTGTCATTTCCCGATATCATATAGAATGGCACTCTACTCGTCCTACATGTTGGAGAATAACAGTTCTTCAACAACTCTGTTTGCCAATTTCTAAAACCAAAACTTTAAGTAGCATCATGAAATACATGACTGGACCCAGTATACAACAATGATCACAATTACTCAATTCATAACTGGTAAATAATGAAGTTTTGAACTTTTGTACATAGCGTTGAGATTATTGGCTTACACTTCTTTAATATTCTTACCGTTCTTCACATTCCATTTCTGCAGTTCTCCAGCCATAAAGACGACTAATCACACTTTCCAGATAAATCGCTTTCTGATTTGCCAAAGTATTCGACTAAAAATTTTTGGAGTTTTTGTAGGAAATGAGAAACTGAATGAATATGATGTTTGAAACAAATGCTACTTTATGGGAGTTTCCTATACAAGTAAAGATGAAAAAATAAAGACAATTTCACTGTAGTTCCAAATAAGAAACTCAAATTAGAGCTAGGCCGAATTAATCAAATGTGGAACAACGCACTTTTATTATTCCAGCAATAGCTGGTTTTTCAGCAATAGGAACAAATGTACGATGGAATGTTTTTGACTTCCATAACCAGCCGCCAAGTGCACCACGACCATTCACCCGATAACCTTCATCATTTTGCCTCCACAAAGTTCTTTTGAGTACTGCGCCTACTTTCAGATGTTTCACCCAAATTACATCATCGTCATCCGGTTCTGCTGCTAACAATTCCTATATAAAACTTCTAATAACACACATTCATTTAACACTGCACTTGAGTAATCCGTTTAATATCTTTTCAAACAGAAGTTCCAGACATAAATTTCAATCCCTATTATAATTCTTTAAACACATGCATAGCACGAAATTGGTGTTATTAAAACCAAATTCACAAAATTCATAAAACATGTTACTCTTTCTTGTTTTTTTTTCTTTCTTTCATAATGCTGACGTCTTTCGCGATCATCTGCAGTTATTCGTATTAACCGCGTATGCCCTAGCGCATTCCACCACACACTATGAAGTACTGGCCGTCGGATCGCGCATTCAAACTTCAATAACAAATCCTTTAAAAGGTCTACCGTTGGTGGAGCACTTAAACCCTGAAAACATGCTTGATTTCAAAGCAATGAATACTATGAGTCAATAACAATCAAAACCACAGTATAAACTCACTTCATCCCGCTCAGAGGTAGTTTCGAAATTTCACTTCTATATTTATTTAAATCGCTTATTATATACTACCTATAATTCTATTTATCTATCCATCATGAATAAAATGTATAGCAGCAACTACTTTAAATTCATTCTGAAATTATTTACATCTAAAAATTACCTTCTTAAAATTATCACAACCGTCACGTTTCCACAATCGATGCATCAGAACAAGTGGTATCTTTTGAACAAAGTTCTCCAGAGAATCTTGAATGATTTTCCCGATTTGATTTGGCGTACCAGAGATACCCCGTCCTTTTAAAATAGTCCACTGAAATTATACTCTACTTAAAAATGAACTACAAAATCATAATACTTTGGCATTTCGATAATGTTAAAATTACACTAAATTCTCCTTCGTCCATAAGTGAAAACCTTCCACACATATATTTTTTCTTATCTCTTTCTTTTGCTCGCTGAATAGGGCTTTTTGCATATTCATTTGTCCGAAACTGATTGATATAACGGGCTGATGCATCGCCTTCTCCCAGTCTAAACCCAAATTTCACAATATTATTGGTGCCCAACGAGGAATGGAAGGTTGCTTCAATTGCGTCTTTTTTAGTAATCACTTCATGAGCTGAAATTAAAACAAATGCAGCTAGAGAACGATATCTAGGATAATGTGGAAAATCGTATTTATGAAATGAGAAATGCAACTTACTTTGCATACCAGCTGTCCAAAATGTATTCGTTAAGCAATTTTCTTTGAATCCCAGTAATTCTTCTGCTTTGCAAAGCAATAAATACTTGCTCACTTCAATGTGCTTTGTGCAATCAAGCTTAACTACTACACGGTCATCTCCACTTTCTTGCAACTGACTGTGCAGTGGTTTCATCAAGATATCACCCATTCGTACAACTTCAAATAACGTAAGTAGGATCAATTCAATTTCACTTCTTTGTCTCAAGATTTTTGACATCTAACTGCGAATTTAACTAAGATTACAGAAGACTACATACAAATTCGTTAAGAAATACAATAATTATTAATAATAATACAGACCATTATCTGCATGTAAAAATAAATCCGTTTTATTTCTGGTTCTAGCACTTCTTCCATAATCAGTTGTTAGTTGTAAAGTTATTCGCATATGTTCATCGATAATAGCAAGAAGATCCATGAAAACTGCTGCTAAATGCTTTTCATAATGACTGGCACATAAAGCATTCAATAGTGCATATAACTGAGGAAGAGTACTGTAGTACTGCACTGAACCATCAGCATCATCCTGAACAAATATTCGTCTCACTAAAAACCAGTAACGACGACCATGCCGATCATAACCAAGAGGATTAAAACGTAACGGTAGGCGTGATGATCGATCTGTAAGTTCACAGTCTGTCACACCGCGTACCTGAAATTTCATTTGTAGTAAACCAGCGAAACAATAAATGGATATCACCAAAAGCATACAAATTAACAATGTTTGAATCTCATAAATAAGAATCTAAAAGATGTACAGTACTAAGGTTTACCACTTAATAAAATCTGAAAAACGTGAAATCACATTACCTTATGTAATTCACACACTTGGCACAACCATTTTCCATCTGGCACGTCGCCTAAATTCGTGCAAGGTAAATGATAGCTTGCCTCACAGCCATCACATAACAAAATATCGCCCGGTTTTCCACATTCACGGCAAAGCTCATCAACTGTTTTTTTACCCTCATTTCTCACAATATTCCTATATTCGCTGCTTTGAAGGAACCGATCACACAGCCACGAAAGTACCGTAAGCCTTTTTTGTACATCAACAAATGGATAATTTCCACCTACTGCTTCCAAAACTGCATTTGGAAAGCGCTGTGGATCACTTTCAAGATACTGCCTCAATACCTGAAATTCAGAATCATGATTTTTACTTAAAAGTCACAACCTATAAGAAAACTGGAGCTTTTTAATTTCACACAGAAATCTTTCCTGTTCCCATGATTATTTCACCAACAATCAATTTAAACGAGAAATGCTGTAAATATGTGCTTTAATAATCAGGATTTCGTAATCGGCAATGAAATACACTAACAAACCTCAGCATAAGTCATTGGTTCGAGCAACTGAAGCATAATATTAAAGCTGCTATTTGTATCCTGAACCGACAAAATAATTTGCTCATCCTCATCGTCTTTCAGTGCTAATTTCAATAGCGCAATATGCATTTCTGCTAATAGGTTTGTTTGGGCCTCTGCACATATAGCAGCACAAAAATCCTCGAACAAAAATGGCGAAAGTCGTATTGACTGATAATACCAACGACATGTTTCATAAATCTACAATACCTTACTTTTACAACCACAAAGACATATAAACACTAACTCAATTTTTAAAATTAAGAGTGAAAGAATAAAAATACTTTGGGAATGGTCCTGAAATTCAGATAATTGTCCACGTACCTCAAGAGTTTGCAACAAGTAATTTCCGTCAATTAATAAGTCCGTACTGCCTTCTGGTAATTCTAATACAGGCAATTGCTCTGGTGATATCTCAATCCATGGGCATTCTACAATTTGAATATTGGCTTAGCAATGGTAAAGATCAAATAACCAAACGTTGAGATACGTTCATTATTCTTTCAAGAGCAGTACTTAAACTATTCAACACCATACAGAGAAACATACCAATACATTCATCTTCATATGAAGATGACTCAGGCGTTGGAACACAACTACTTCGCAATACAGTTTCTTCCATTTCCTCATTCTCAGAGTCATCCTCAACATCCCTTGTCATAGAATCTAAAAAATTTGATGGATTTTCTTAAATTGAATTATACAAGTATGATAAAATATGAAATAAATAACAATAAGCACTTGCACATGCACAAATTTCACTGATACTGTCAAAACTTGCTGCTTTAGCTTTTCCGATAAATTTAAAACTACTATAAACACGCAAGTCACATATACTTACTTCTTTGGATAACAGAAGTTTCACTATCATAGTCATTTGACGAATCTGTGTAATAGTCAAGTCGATCATACTCTTCATCACTGTCATCCCATACACGTCGGCTGCTGGAATGATGATTCAAAGAAGCAAGAAGTAAAAAAGAAATGATATTTATAACAAAATTTTTTGAGCAAAGATATGCAAATTTAGCTACCAAATATGAAACAAAGTTTTAGAAATATTGTTTTTACTACTTTAAATCCACTTTAGCAACATACAAAATTTCTAGATACCACCCTTAGAAACTAGAATTATAGTTCTAGATTTCCCAAATCTGAAACAGGATACATCCAGAATTGAAAATTAAAAAACCACTCATCTCGTACTTATGGACTTTTGCCGTCAGAATGAAATATTAACTGTCTAAAACAATTAACACAAATAAAGCTACACAAATTATTACTCCTTAGACTTTGCAGCTCTCGATTTTAATCGTTTACTGCTTGCTCTTGTACGCTTTTGCTTGAAATTCGATCTCCTAGCTGATGATGCAACTTTACCAAGTTTAGTCCGATTTGAGCCACGCGATTTTGCACGAGGCATTTCTCTATTTCCCTGAGATTTCGAAATCCTTCAAGAATTAGCAAATTAGAAAAAATATTCCTTAAAAAACTCACAATATTGCAGAAATAGGAATATTATTTCTTCAAACCCATTAAATGACATTAAACTTGACAATATGCAGTAAATGTTAATACGATCTTAGTGTGCAAACACAGTTGAGCAAAATTCTCAGTGCCTCACATGATAGAAGTCGAAAAACTGTATCTATCAATAAAAATTGATCGATGTATTAAAATTACGAAGTCCTCTCTGTTCGAAGTTAGGGTTTTTTATAAACATACTCAACAAACAAAAACATTTCAAAAACAGCACAGTGAGATTACAAATATAAACATACTTTGAAAGTTGCGCTTTATAATAACGCACCTTACAAATGAAGGCTGAATGACTTGGGAACAGGTACATGAAATGTGTATGAACACATATGTAGCAACAGAATGCTTCATAATTTCCAACATACAGTGCAAAGGTAACAAACATTACATACACCAGTCACAAAATTTAATTTTACTACCCCAACATGCAAAATAGCGCCCTTTGAGTATTTCAATCGGGAAGCAAATCGTTGCAATACGTACTTCACACTAATGAGATAATTTTAAGCAACTACAACATGCCAAGAAACACCTCGAGACATACAGTAGCACAATAAGCAAGTATTGTACTTGTGAGACTCATAAATGTGGGAAAATCACACGCAATCCTGAAGTACACACGTTGAAATATCACCAGTTATTATCACGCTGACAACACACATTTCGAAGCCTTGTCTAGTATTGAAATTAATCGATATCTGTAGTGTGTCTTCCTATGCAACTTGCTTATCCCTTTTTGATAATTCCGAAAATTTTTGCAATAAAGCGTGAAATTCCGGTCAGTATTCAGGAAGCATACTCAAACATCACGCGAAACTTTACAGTAACCCACTTTGTCCTTCATACTTTTTATCTCGCATAAAAACAAATTCCTGATTAGTATACGGTAGTTTTCATTGTAAGACCTTCAGGAACTTTATTTCAGCGTTAGAATTTGAATTCGCATTTTTGTGCTTGCTTACAACATGCATTTTAAACATGAATTTAAAGCTATATTCTTGAATTACGAACTGTATATTATTTTTAATTGATTTCGCACTTTAATGTGTATAAAATTTTGACTATACATTACTTGTAGTTTGTGTAATATCATAGATATCATCTGCAGATAACGTATTTACAAATATACTACCCAACTTGTTATCCTATGTACAACATATCTTTTGTCTATCTGACTGCTTAATCTTACCCTATATTTTTGCGTTCAGAAGCTGAATACTTTAGATTTTTTCTATTTATTTCATTCGAAAATATTAAAAATACGTGAAATTAGTGACAATTTACTGTATGCATTTAGTGATCTGAAATGAACACAAAATGTGCAATTATATTTGTAAGTTTTTCATTGTTTATTGCGTGTTCAAGCTATTTGTGTAATTGTTTTCACTATTAAATGTGGTAAATAAGCTAAAAAAGAAAAAATTTTACTCACTTATAAGCAAAATGTTTGGCTTCCCTGTTGTGCTGCTGTACATTCTGTTCCTTTCATTTCCTGTACTTTGCAGTACCATTTTATGCATTTGTTACTATTACTTCATGTCTGAAATTATGACAGGTATTCCAAGTGATACAAGTAAGTATTTCACGAGTGTACGAGATGAATGTTGCACACGTTACTCTCAAACTTCTGCATCTTTGTGTTATGCTTCAAAGAAAAAAAGCACTGAATACTTGTCAAGTTTTGCATGCAAAATCTGTTCAAGAAGTGTTATTCTTCATAATTCTTGCAAATTTGCTAGTGTGTGAATCCAATTTTTCCATGAATTCAGTTTACTTGAAGACTTTTTTCATTTTCAGTTACATTTCGTGAAGTAATTCACTTTAAATGACAATTTTAATAGATGTTTAAATTAGAAATTGTGTAAATCACAATGAAAAGTACATTGCGATTTGCAATTTATCATTCTACAGTGTATTAAGCAAAGAAAATATCACTCGTAATTAAAGCGTTTTCCTCTTTCAAAATTACACATTATAAGCATTCCTTCCCTTGTATATTTTTTTGATGCTATGCAAATTACTTTAACAATTATTTTAACATATTTTATTTTATAAGATATGCATATTTGTAAGCTTCCAAACACTGAAAATTGAATATCATATTTGACTGAAATTAATTGATGGACTTCGCAAATTACTCAAGAAATTTAAACGTCAGTATTTTCGGCAAGAATGGACTAACATTTTGTATGAATTCTTCAAATTACAAGTTTTTGCAATAATATCAAAAAAAATTTACTAGTGTTCAATCTGTGATTTGCAGCGTTTGCTCAAGAAAACGATTGTCATAGAATGAATACATGAGAAGGGAAGTAGCACAAATTTATGGACATACAGCAGCTGTACGAAGAAAAGTTAGGTCTTAATACTGTGATGCTTCATCAGATATCTTGGTTTGATTTGATTAAGAGTCAAACTGCTAATGAATTAAAGTGTTATTACTTGACTGATAGTCGAGTTTATTCAGAGTGATGAGAATGAATGAGCTGGTGAAGTTTCACAAAACCAATCCATTTGTTTGTTATTAAAACTAAGTTTTGTTTTATCAAGTATTTCTTGTTTTGTATTCTAATTAAATGCTTTTTATCTTTCAATTTCGTTTTCCTTTTCATAATATATCTTTTTTACTGTTGTTGTGCTTCTAATATTTATTATGCACCTTTTAATGAATAGAAATTTTATACATCGGAAAAAGTTTCAATATAAGCAATATATCAGAAGCTCTCTAAATATCATTATTATTTCTTCTGTGTACCTTTTTTGTGAATCTTTTTATTCAAAATCGATGAATGAAAGTCTTCTAAAAAAAATGTCTCCATCATGTAATAACAATGTCGATTTTCTAGTACATGAAGCAATACACTCACAAAAAACGATTACTGTTCAGTTTTACTTGATTTTCTGATATTATTTTGAGGCATATTTGATTGAGTTAGATCAGTGAGTTTAAGTGTAAGCTGATTTTGTGGTATTGTGTGCCAAAATTCTGGCACTCATTACCATACAAAAATAACCTGTAGTGGCAATCCACTATGTACTCATTATGAATAGTATTTTCTCATATTTTATTTTCACGGTATTTAGTGTTTATATGACAGTTGGGATGGAAATTTGTTAGAAGCTTATTAATGTGTATATTAGATCTTTAGATCTTCGATGTGTACAATTCATTTGTTACTCAATGTGATAACTTTCATTGTCATGCAACCGTAGAATGTTATTTATCCGTGGAATGTTAAGACTTATTGTGTCAAGAAAATCTTTCTTTTTCCAATGCGTATATACTTTTTTGGATTATATTTATACTTTTTATCAGTAAATGTTGAGAGCTTTAAGAAATTTTTCTTCATTATTCTGATTTGACAAATTGTTCTGTTTTATTCACAGTTTAGACTCTATGAATTGAATATTTTGCTTAGTTACGTGTTTTATGTCATTTCTGTTTTTACAAGTCTGTGTCAAAAATAATTCATAGTGTTGAATCTTCTTTCTTTCGCGAAATTCATTAATGAAAGTGAAAACTTTGTAGAGAATTATGTTTGCGCCTGCTTATTCTTAAGTAAATTCATAAAATACTTTTGTTGTTTTGTTAAAATTTTTGTTTAGTGTTGTTTATTCTTGTATTTGAGTTCTAGCTATCAGCAATGTGATCCAAGCACGAATAATACATAAGTAATTAATTTTTATTTCCTTTGTAAACCTCTTTTATATTAACAATTCGTTGAATTTACTTTTATAATTTACAGCAAGTTTGAAAAAAATTGCACTAATAATGAATATAATAGCACGTAAGGCAGTGCGAAGTGTAACAAGTATAAAGATGATATTTTGATTTTGTTACAGAAAGCAATACAGTAATTTTGTATAATGCAATAAAAAATTTCTTTTTCGATTAGTCTAATTTTTATTCAGCTATTTTTTTTTTGAAGCGCAAGAGAGCTTCTGTAATACATACTAATACAACAAAATGGAATGTTTAATATTGTTGTTAATTACAATTCAAATACTGGAATGGATTTCTTTGTAATAATGCAGTCTATTTTCGATACTTTGGAATGCCAGACATTTCTGAATTAGAATTTTCTTTGACACGCATTTTGTAAGAGTGATGTGTATTTGTCAGTTTAAAAAAGATTTAGAAATATTAAGTGTCACAAGTTTGAAAAATTGTAAGTCTTATTTTTCTTGTAATAATAAATATATGAAATTTGAGATAATCACGATTAAAACAATCAATAAAAAATAAAGTTCTATTAGTGTATGGTATGTATTGATTTTACTAAAGGAAAGGAAAAAAAATGAAGTTTAATGTTTGAGATGAGGAGATTGCTATTGCTTTCAGTGATAAAACAAACTAGTGTAGTGGTAAGCGGAAAGCAATTTTGTCCGCATTGTCTTTGCATTATCATTACAATGATTGTATTGTATGACCTTGAGAATGTTGATAAATGCTATGTGTGCATTTTACTTGCATTTTTGTCTTAAAACTTTTAATGGCATAAAAAATTTTTGGAAAAATATTGAGAGAAAATTTTTCATTCTTTTCGAATTTCATCCATTTGATTCCCTTGCAGCTATCATCTCTGGTTTCCTTTTTTTTCTCTCATTTCTGACTGGTCAAGTAAACTAATCAAACTTTTTACAATTGCCTAAATTGTCTTCCTCCTCTTTTCTTCCTCTATTCATTTACAATTTCAATCACATTTTTCATGTAAACAAACTTTTTTCTATTTACTTTTTCCATTTTTACAATAATCACTTATAGAATAACACTTTTATTATTAACTGTCATTTTCGCTACTACTATCATTACTATCACGATTATTATTATTATTATTATTATTATTATTATTATTATTACCATTATTATTTTTACTTATTTATTTATTTATTATTAACTGTTATTTTCGCTATTACTATCATTATTCATCATTTGCTATTATAAAAATATTAATTGAATGCATTCATGTATTGAAAAAAATTTTCCATTTTTGTTTATAATCAATCATACCAAATTACTGTTAATACCTGTAAAATGATTACATTAATACTCTACACTCTGCTTCTTATGAATGAATAGCTTTTGTTATGTTAAAAGATTTTCTTACAATTATCTTATTATTTGCGAAGTTAATGTGTATTATAATTCTTCCATGACATTATTATGATTTTGCTTTCTTTGATCATGTTAGCTAATACATTTATACTGTTGTGCATTTTTGATATTATCAGTTAATTCTATAAATACTATGCCCAAATTAGAGCATGTCTCTTTGTTACTGTGACATTAAAAATGGTTGTTGATTAATTATGCAGAATAACTGAAATATAATTGGTACAAAGCAAGGCTAAAAGAAGACAATCAAATTCAATCTTAAGCAGTGTGTAATCATTTACACTTTACACTCATCCATAAAATACGCTCGTATAATTTTAAGCTATGGATCAGTCGCTCTTATGAATAATACCACTGAAATTACATGCTGTATTCCGAAAATATTTTAGTCTTACTTGATGGCTGTCATTTTATGCGATATTCATTCATTAACTACTCACTTCATTCCATCTAAAAACTTGATTTTGCGATATTTTTTCATAACTGCGATATCAAATGTTAATACTTGAGTAAGCAGATAACACTGTTGATTACCAGAAGTTCTAGATTTTCATCTCTCAAGTGTACTGTTTATGGATAATAATCATTTCGTATTTGTAACGCAAATTTATTTAGTGCCACATCACAATTGTCATAGTTTTACTTGATATCCTTAGTCCTGTTTGAATATGAAAAATCACTGCTGGGAAAGTACTGCAAGATAAGAAAGTAAGACGGTATTTTTTTTTCAACTAGCACAACAAGTAAGCATTTGTGAAAATTTGTACAACAAAGTATTATAAATTATTATAAGTTTGAATTGTCGTCATTAAAGTTGGAAGTTTTAATTAAAGCAAATAGATTTAAGAATATTACAATAAAATTAAATACCATGCCAGATCGATATGTTACATCAGTCTGGCCAGTAGACATAAAATGAAGGTCATTTCTTGCAAGTAGTTTTATATTATTTGTAAAAATGTGCATGAATGAGTGAATGAACGAATCAATCAATCAATGAATGATCGTATGGATGTATGAATAATCTTAATGCCATTATTCATTTATTTAACTGAATTTACCGTAAACAAAAATCATCATTGTTATGTTGCATACTGTCTTTTGATCTCATCTACAACGTACATCTATTCTTTAAATTTATTCTTTACATATTTATTTTTGTTATATTGATATGTTTACGTAAGAGACTGAGATTACTTATGTGAAATAAGCTGACTCTTTGTTAATTTCCAAAACCTGCATAAATCTTTCTTATAATTACTTAGTGTTTGCAATCTCAATCCAGTCAATAACTATACATGAAATATTTTTGTTATCATTTAACAAATTTGAAATTTCTATGACTTAAACATAATATAATGACTTGCTGTTGCACTTATAAGAATTAATTAAATCATTTGCTTTTGAAATTGATCTGAAAACGAAAAAAGTTAGCTTAAGCAAAGGAACTAAAAGTAAAATGTACTTTGTGCACAATTCCATTTGTCATAAATTAATAGCTTCGCACAAATTAAATAAAATATATAGAGAATTGTGGCAAAATTACGAACTACGTATCTTAATTAAAAATTAAAACAAATGTTGATTTAATATTAATATAGTGAATTAAAATTTATGGCACATTGAAAGAGATGCAAAATGATTTAGACTAATCGATTCATGCATTACTTTCCCTTTTCTTTGTAGAACTCTGAAATTTTACTCCAAAATTTATCAGTGATCCATAGAAAATGCAATTTTTATTTTACTTATTACATATTATTAAGCAGTTGTGCAATTCAAAATAAAGTCTATTATTTTAGCACAAAAAGCTATGGTATAATTAATTATAAGGTGTATCTCATAAGCTGCACTCGTCTTTAGCTCGTTGCTTTACGTGTATTTTCTTCTTCCAGCTTATCACATATCATCATCCTTCCAGAACATCCGTGCAGATAAGTTTTGAAAATCATTCTCCTTCATAACACACACACTCATGCATCCACACATATACAGAAAACAAATTGGCAAATAATAAATTTAATGCTGCTAGCAGATATGCAGTAATACTCCACTGACCAAATTAATCTTGCTTTCTTTTTACTCAATAATCATGGCATAATGATTATTGACCATTACCTAGCGGATATTCATCATTTAATTAGTGCTATTTTCGATCTTTTGAGAATATCATTTCATTAGAAATGATCAAAATTAGAAAAATAGATAAGATTTAAATTAATTTTATAAAGCATAAAGTTCAAGCAAAATTTTAGAAATAACGATAACACTGATAATCGAAAGCTAAAAATAATACAGAAAACCAAATATTGTGTAAAAATAGGCTTACTTACGAATGAATTATAGTAAATTAATTGCTTCCAAAATGTTATATCCTCATGCAATTATTGCAAATATTAGAAAGATACAATGATTATTTATAACAACGAATACTGCTTATTTGTTCTTAGCATCGCAAAAATTCAATGCAAAAGTAATCTTGCCTTGTTTGTATTTTTTGCAGTCAGTAATTACTCATTCATGCAAGTAATCAAAAATGTAACAAAATCTTCTTTAAATTGTTGCTGTTTAATGTCTTGACAAATCTTATATGCTTCGTAATAAAATGAGAAAATAAAATAAGAAATACAAATATAGATAGATAGATAAAACTTTCTTTTCTTCAATGTAACTTTTGTATGGATGAAAATAGGAGAAGAATTCTTTGTGTGCTGTCTTTTTCATCACTTTTTCACTACTAAACTTTTTGTCGATTCATCGCCAAGGTTCATAAGAATCATAACTAGTTCTCCTTTACAAATCATTCAGTACCGAATTATATAAGAAAGTTTCTGACTCTTACTTTATCAAATTTCAGCAGCCTAGAATGAATTATTGAAAAATATGAGACTGAAATGGATTAATTATTATCTAGTAATGTATTAGATAATGAATTTACGTCTTATTGAAAATTACACTAGCAAAAAATATTTCTTTAAGAAAGCACCACTTGTGATCAAATTATACATATTACGCTAAAATAATTATTCAGCATTGCAAAATTTTTTTTCCTATTATTTCAATCTGTAAATTTAATGTAATCACTGATAACATTTAGTTAATAACTATAATATTATCATGGTTTTGGCTCTGATAATACTTTATTAAATTGATAAGTTTTCTTATTACATCAATTTACACAAAGTATGAAGTTTTATAGTACGATTTTCTGGTTTCCAGTGTTATCCTCGTTTTCTTGTTTCTACTCAATCCTTTACAATAAAGCCATTTCATGAATGCATGGGAACACCAAAGATGAAGACTACATTAAGTACTTCTAAATCATCTTCGATTTCAGTTCTTGAAAACACAAATAACAAATCTTTTATTAATCAAAAGGATGTCTGAAGTTTACATTTTTTATTAAATGGAAAAATATTTTGGATCATCAGAATTGTACTGCTCGTTTCTAAAATTCAAGAGATTAATGTCTGTAAAAATATCTTCTAGAAATCGTTTCCAAATACACATATCCAACATTTAAGTAACGATTCCTTGCTGCATACACTATAATTTGCATACACTTTTATAACTACTATTGATGCATAAATTTATGTATATTAGATTTAAGTGATATTTGTAACATTAATTTATCATATTTTATAAATTGAAAAGAAAATGCTTAAAATGCAAGTAGTGTAATAAGAATTCTGAAAAACTATCATAATGAAGTGACTTACATAACTTTTTAAAACCTAAATGAGGAAGAAAAATTTTAAATGTGTGTTACATTAACATCAATTGTTTCAGTCGTTACAAATCTATGTGTAAATTTTTAACTTTTACTTTTTTTTTTGTATTTATGAATAAAGTAACTATTAAGATGATGGATGTAAATGAAATCATCAGATATGTGTAAAAATTTTGTATATATACTACTTGATGCCAAGTATACAAATAATCATAACTGATAAAGAAGAAAAATTTTCTCATTAGCTTAAATCTAGCAATCATTTTTTGTTCGCACCTTTAATCACTTTTTTGACGTGATTTTAGGTTAGAATCCAAATATTTAACTTTTGATACTGACATTAGCAGTAATAGTAACAATGATAATAATAATAATAATAATAATAGCAATAATTATATTATTACTATTTTTTATTTTCAAAAAATTTTTGTTATGAACGACAAAAAATGTTTTTCATAACTAAAGAAAGCTGCGGTTTGAAAAAGTTGAACAGTTTCTGCTCTCAACCTAAACTTACATAAAATATTGTTAAGGAAGATGAAAGAAAATAGGTTAAAAAACTGCGGAAGGAAGCGTTAAAAAGTAAGGGCAGAGGTACTGTCGTTAAGTTCTTCAATGATTATAATTGATTAAGTTAAATTTGAGTTGTTGTTTTTTGCCTCATTGGAAGTGGCACTGATAGAAAGCAAAAATGTCAGGGAAAAAAAACAGTGAACGAACGTTACAGTTAAATACAATTAGGTAATACTGATAGTAGAGTGACTGCTGTAAATAATATTTGTATTTAAACGACTCAATTGAATGTAAGCAAAATCTGTCAATATTATTATGCTTTCTTTCAGTTCATTTTCAATTCTTTCAATTATTCATCATATTAAGTAATTTTGCAACATTAGCTCAGATTATTTTATTCAAAATTACTTTCAGATAAGGGTGAATTTCAGTCTACCTCTAAAATCTAAGACTAACTTAGATAAAACTGTACACAGAGTTTATTTGATTAAATTAATAAATGCAACAAGTTCTTTTTACATACTTTCTCACCTATGTTTGCTTGACTTTATTTTATTTTTTAAAGCATTTTATCTTTGCCATAAAATGAAATACTTTAGTAAATTTGATTTGAACAGGTAACTTGTTTTTTTTTTCATTATTACTCTATTTTTCAGTTTTTCTGAATTGCATACTGCAAGAAGATACCTAAATAATACTGATATACTAAAATTAATTGAGTTTTATAAGATTTTCTCTTTGATTACTGAATTATTATTTATTGCACTGCAAGCAAAAATGCACAGCATTACTGACAAGCAACAAATAGAAACCCTTTTTATAGCGTTACTTGTGATATCACATTTTTTGAAATAAAATTTAATTGAAATATTTTGTAAAGTAAAGTAGAGTATTTATTGAAACTTTCTGTATTGCTTTAAAGCAAATTCAAATGTTGGAAAGAAATTTACTGCTGAAGAGAGATGATAAGAAGTATATTCTTTAATCCTTAAAAATTATAAATTAATACGCAAATTGTCATTTCCGTTTGACCACAATTTCAAATCAAGTTTGTTAA
Source organism: Thelazia callipaeda (assembly GCA_900618365.1). Taxonomy (NCBI): domain Eukaryota; kingdom Metazoa; phylum Nematoda; class Chromadorea; order Rhabditida; family Thelaziidae; genus Thelazia; species Thelazia callipaeda. Next base: position 40,195 of record UYYF01004519.1, read on the forward strand.
TTTTTTTCACGTAAATTTTTCTATCGTGATTTCTGCAATTTTTTGATTTCTTACTCACTGCAATCTACAAATGAACATTCTAAGGTAAGTTTTTAAGATGTTTATATTTTCATCGCAATATTTTGAATAAATCTTAAAAATTGTGCCATTTTTCCAAAGAATATCTCTTTTAAACCATTTTGAAAACAACAAATTCGAGCCTTTTGTAGCGGTGATTAGTATTGACAATATAACAGAGACAAAGTTGATGGAAGATAAAATTTGGTATGTTTGAAAAAAGCAAAGCACTACAACAAAAATAAATTATGCGAAGTAATACTCAAAAATTTTTAAAGTTCTACTAGTAAAATAAAAGTGCTTTTGTGTATTTATTGTATTTATTTTAATTTTGAAATTACTTTTTCTTATGTTACAAATCTGATTGCTTTGTTTTGCAGTTTTTTGCTTATTGCAATAAAAAAGCTGATTTGATGATATTTTTATTATTTGAAATGAGATACTATGCAATTTATTAATGTTAAACATTTAAATGGCATATTTAGGATTGGATATTTTGTTATTTTGCAAATGTTAGTTTATTTATTACTAAATATCTTTTTATTAATTACTTATTTAACTTTCATTCATCTATACTTTAAGTAGTTTTATTGTTTTAACTTATGCATGCAGAATTTTTACAATAATTTTTGACTTTTATTCAAGACTAATTTTTGGCAAATCATTGTTGGGATTTCCGATCATTTGAAAGTGATTATCATTTAAGTAAAAAAAAATATTCATTTTGGCTGATATTTCTAACTCTGGTAGAAATTAAAATTGAAGATTTGAAATAATTTTTTCATCTGGCGAAATTTTTTACTTTTTTCTTCTGTTAGTTAGTGAAAGCAGTCAAAATTCGCTACTACAATAAACTGAAACTTTTTATTAATTATAATTTTCAAAAGTTTGAAATCGATTCTAACTATTAAAAAGCCATCATTAAATAGTTTGTAAAATCGCAATTAAGAGTTATATTTTGATAGAGGTACTTTCAAAGTTTCATTCATCAAAGCAGTAATATAAATTTTTTAACTTTTATGCACTGCTTAATTATTACTAATGTTTTACTTCGTCAAAAAATTTGATACTTGAAATCGATTTTAAACTTAATACATGCAATATGACAATTAATAATTAATTGAACTTATTTGACCTTTGATCAATGTTGTGTGAAGTTTTTAATTATCATAAAAACTAATATTAGAAATATTCATACCATTTTACACCAAATTGTTATTTAAATTAATGCCAAAATTTTAAACTAAAGATATTCAATAAGATATTATTGGTATGTTAAAAATTTTTAATTGAGTAATATAAGTGACATCAGAATATTTTACTTCAAAAATATGCAGAATGATAATTTTATATTTTGAGCAACTTTATTTTCTAACAATTACTTTGTGTATATTTGATATGATTCAGTCATTCCTCAATTTATTCAAGTGCGATACGAGATACGAGAATACTCCAATTACACGTTTCATAACGTGCAGCAAGACAAGTTTTTTTCTTTGCCTTCTAAGAAAAAGTTTGAAATTCTTCTATCTGACAAGTTTTTTTGTTTCAAAACTTCCTGTCACCGTCTAATTCTTTTATTTATATCAGTGAAAAAAAAATTAGCAGATTATTGGCAAGTGAATAATTTTGAAATGGATGAAACATGCTTGCAATTTGATTTGCAAGCATTTATTTATCTGCTCATTATCATTGCAATTCCCACAGTTTTCTTGTCATTCTAGCTTACATTGTTCTTTGACAAATTGTTGCCTTACTTGCTTACATTTTTCGCACTATTAAATCATTTTATAACAAAAATACTTACTTGATTGAAAGATTCACTTTTTTATTATCTATTACCAATATTACGCATTATATCATATCTCTCATAATTGTAATCAATCATATCAGTAATGATTGCTACATTGTATCTGTGTGATTCAATCATATCTCAGCAACTGTTCACTTCATGTCTTAATTAATATTTTAGAAATCTCTTAATTAAGGAGTGCGAAAACTTGAAAGTTTTTGCACACAAAAATAATTATGTTCTTGTAGATCGATGATAAATGCATAATAATGTCAAAATCGACAGTAATACTAATATTAATAGTCATATTAGCTTCGGCTGTATATTTAACGAATGCAGCACCGGCTATATGCCATAATTGTGATATTGGTTGTAACGATTCCATAAAGTAAGTTATACTTGCAATTTTCATTATTGTATTTATTAGTACATGAGATGAAATTATTGTAAAAGAAAAAATGTCCTACTTTTTTGGCGTTTAGTAAAAGTTCGATGATCACTAGTTGATAATCAAATTAAAAGTATGATTACAAAAAGGAATTTGAAATTTTGTAATTATTGTAAAAATGCATCAGCTATTTTTATTAATATAATGCAATACAAAATACAAAAATGGAATAAATATTGAAATTAAAAAACTAATGTCAATATAAAAAATTAGTTGTAAATAATAAATGGACGTGGACTATATTCAAGTGTTTCATGGAAAAATCAAACATGCTAACGTTTCTAAAGCATGTGATTACTACATGTCATTGCAATAACCTTTAATTTGTGAAAATTTATTTTCAAATGTTTGATAGCAAAATGCGCATTAATTGCTTATAATTTTTTTTATTCTAATTAGCTTGCACAAATTATTATATTCATATTAGCACAGCAGTTGTTATGAGCATTTGTAAGTTTTTTACAAAATAAATTTTTGAACTATAAGTTACTTTTGTAAAAAAAAGAGACTGAAAACAGAATATGTAGCATAAACCAAAAAAAAGAAGTAATAAGTGGTTAACAGACTTACTAAACCGCACAGTGTTTCAAAACATTCTATTTTTTAGCTATACAACGAGCTTTAATGATTCTGACATCCTTTTGAATCGAACAAAAAGAGAATCTATCATTGAACAACGAAGTTGTAGCAAATTTCAACTTGAACTGGTTTGATTCATCAATTTTTTTAGCTGTTTTATTTTTATGAAAATTAATAACAGACTGATTTCAAGTTACAGCTATTAGTTTGATAAGAAAAACATTTACACCACACTTATTTAAATTGTGTTAGTGTGATTTGACAACTACATCAAAATTAGTCTTGCAATAGTCTTTTTTTTTTTCAAAAATTCAATGCAATACAAATTTACAGATTCTGATACCGTTATCGATAGCTATGATACCATTAGGACTAAGTGCTTTACTACTTTGTGTTTGTTGTTGTGGACCAAAAGAATCAAGAGGTAAGTATCTGTTGTTTATTATTTTAAACTATTATTGTCATTGCTACTTTTTGAACTAATAAAAGTGTAGAAATTTAGTAGCAGTCATAGTATAGTGATAAACTTGAAATCAAATCATTCTTTGATCTTTGTGATTTATCGATCATGAAAGTTTAATTTTTAATTTAATTAATGAATTTTTTGCAGTATATATGAATAAGTGTATCTCATTTTGGTAATATATTTGCTACAAAAAAAATGCTTTTTTTTCGAAATAAAAAGCATTGCAAACAAAAAAATTGCGACGAAAACTTTCAATTACGCTTTTTTTGCATACCTCAAAGTTCACCTTCAAAAGATTTTTTTTTTGCAATAAATAATTACTGCTCATTAATTTGCAGTATTTTTTAATAGGTAAAGTGCCGGAAATGTTCCGAAAAAAGGCCGAAATTGATGCAAAAGATGCGTATGAGATTGACGATTATGAATTCACTTGCAAAGATGGCATAGTGATGAGGAAAGACAGCAAAAAAACCCGATTCAGCACGTCTATTTCATTTATTGAACTTAATTCGGTCAACTATGACATGTCTAATCACGACATGCATGATAACAATACTAACACTGACAGCAGTAATAATGGTGATAATTCTGTTATTAGCAAAAATACGACGACTACTTTGGTTCAAAAAGTTCATCCTTCTGAAAAGAACAACAGTACTATTGATGAGATGACAGAAAATACAGTTCCAACTACAATAAAAGAAAGTAGAAGAAAACCAAGCATAGAACCAGGTAACACATTTATTTTCTTCACTCAAAAACTTGCACAATACTCAATGCTTAGATCTATAATTTGTCAAATGAACTTGTAACCCTTATTATCTGACTTTTTCAATTAATTTAATCAGCAACAGCTAAGATATTTTATACCAAGTACGTTGGAAAAATTTAACAGAGCAATTTTCTATTAATACTATTACTTTTCAAAAATTCAAGATATTTATTTGTTTGTTTGTTTTGGATGTTTCAGTAAATAAGTGAGTCTTCTAAAATTCTGTTTCAATCATATGAAATTCATAGCACTTGCACTTCTATGATTAGATTTCGTGGAGTAGAATAACTAACATGTCAGTTGTTGATGACTAACTTGCTTATAACTTGACTCATAAGTAAATAAATATGTAAGCATTAATTCGTTTGGATGAAGTGTACAGTGTAAGTTTATCAATCATTAAAATAATTAACTGCTTACAGATAAGCATTCAGAATGTCATCACCTGCCACAACAGACAAACTCAAAACGTACTCGATTTTCTGATAATGTTGACATTTTAGGCGAGTCATAAGCTATATGAGCTTATCTGTGTTATTTTATTGAAGTTATTCAGGTTTGACCATTCTGCTTGACTAATTATGCATTGTTCTTGTGAGAGCAATGTTATACAACATTGCAAAAATTTTCAAATATTTGAATTTTGTAGTAAAAATAACTTGCCTTATTTATTTTTTAACAAAAGTGTCAAAATATCACGACTGAAAAAAGGAGCGAAGAATATCTTTACAAACCAATTTTTCACGTTTTGAATGTAACTTCTGTTTTTACTATTTTAAATGCACCATCGTCGTATCAAACTATGACCAAGACTATCAGACTTTATTCAGATCATATCATTAAATAACTCAGGAATAAATAATGCCGTAAGATATTTCCTATTGTTCATATTAATTTCTTTAGAACTGCCTCTTCCTTTTGGATAAATTCATGACTTTGGTTTCATTTTATTGAATAATATCATTCTATGTCATTCTCCGTGTCATGTACGCTATAAATTAAAGAATATTTACCACTCTTAAAGATGATTAAAATTCATAATCAGACTTGTATAAAAATTGAACATGCCACGTAAAACTTATACGTTTTGTGTTGTTGCAAGACTAATAGCTATCTGAAATGTGCATGACGTCTATTTGTTTCTCTTGCCTACTGTAACGCCTGTAAATCTTTATTTTATATTTAAAAAAAAACGTTTTTGATAACTTTCAAATGTTTTTAACAGCCGTTCTTCCACCCAAACTATTATTATGCAAACCATTTCAACTAGCTTATCCATCTCCTTGATAATTATTTTCATTCAAAAACTTATCTGTAACGAGATTTGCAGCTATTTAGTTTTGAGCAAAAGCATGCGAATGCTCTTCATTATAGTTAGCTTCAACCTCACACTGTAACTATCTATCCTACCGAACCTATTCATCATCTATTTATATATCTACCTAATAATCCGTCTATTTATTTATCCACTTCACATTACATCTAAACCATTCTAGTCTCTAGCAGTCAGTACAACAACCGACTGGTAACAGCTGGTAACCAAAACCAATTTCAGCAATTTTCACAAATGAACCGCTTGATGACAAGCTCAAGCTCAATGCCAATAAGTCCATTCATTTAATGCAAATGCTAACTGACCATTCTCATAACCAAACAAGTAAAATTTATTATTTCATTTGATATGACCCATCCATTATCACTGTCATTCAGTTTTAAGCTTGCCTAGCCAACTGACTCACTTAGCCAATCAATGACTCATTCATATTCATTTACTTCTTTCTTCCTTTCATATCAGCTGAACGAATTCGCATACTTGTATCTAGTGTCATTCATCCATTCCAGCAGCCAAAACAAATTTAGGTGTTACCTAATTTTCCTTACTTATTTATGTGCTACGCTTATTTCTCGTCATGTTTGTATATATTTAGTACAGTACCAATTAACATTTGTATATTAGTCCCTTTTGCATGCATACAACAATCAAATAAGTGCAGTCAGCACCAATCTACAACAATCTCAATAAAGCATTAGTATTTCTAATCACTTGTTGCTTAAAATCCGAATAATTCACAAAATCAGATCCAGTACAGATTACTGATCATTTTACAATAATGAACCTTTAAATTGTCAAACGTGAGTAAACCTCCTAAGGTCATCACAGCAACACAATATTTCATTTATTTGCATACCATAAAACCCCGTACTTTCAGAGCAAATGCTTTCTTAGTTAAAATATCTGATGAAATAATTAGCAAGTATAGGTTTTTACTCGAATACACCATCTTTACATTATATCAAAGCAATCGCATTAAACTACTGCAATAAATTATTTTTCTAGCCAATTAATACACTATATAGTCAAAAGTATGAAAAAAAATGATCAGAGGAAATTAAAAAGGATTAAAAGCGGCCTTTCTCATCTCACCGTACCGTATACAGGCATTACTATTACCCTCAAATTATTAACACACGTCAAGAATCTTCAAACACCAGCCTTCTACAAAGTTCCAAGAAATGCACAATTCTTTTACATAATACATCGATAGACTTAAATCAAAGGATGAAGCAAACTAAAGCTAAAAAACTCATCTAAACTCAGTACAGAATTTATTTATGTATTACAAACTTGCTGCTTTATTCTGAATAACAAACTTGTCTCATCAACTTAACAAATGTGAAACATTCTATAAAATTTTTTAGATTACTTCTAGTAATCAATCAGATCTCAACAAGAATATTGAGCAATAATTTACTAGATTTACTTGAAATCCAATGAAATATGACTAAATGAGAAAAATTCGCGAGATTTCAATACAAGAACAAGAGACTATGAAGAATTAAAAAAGAAACGAAGGAATATCACAAAACGATGACAAGTAGATAAAATATGATCATCACATTGAGACTAAACGAAAATAAAACGATGCTAAATCTAAACTATGAAATTCCTGCAAAAGCTTCATAAACTTCACTTCCTGAATGTAAATTATACAATATATGCGCACACCAAGCAGACATACCTTAAACTGTCTAGAGTAGAATGCATGTTGTCAACATGTTTCAAAGGCGACTGTAGGGGTTCCTCAAAACTTACCATGAGGAAAACAATGATCATCAGATCGAACATCTCGACAATGTCTTTAACAAAATCTACCACTTCGTGTACAATAAGAACCAGGTTCATATCGGTCGACCTCATACCGGTTTGGCCGTACTGCATATTCTGTTGCATTGTATCGCTTATGTTTGCCGACTACATTAGATAAATTAGAAAGATTATTGTGATGAATAAACGGTGAACCCACCACAAAATTATCAGGAAGAATAGAACTAGTAATTGCCATTAATGACTAATTCAATATTATGTACTTGTTTCCTGAAGGAAATATATTTCAAATAAAATAGCAAATTAACTCGCACAATGTTCAATATGCGAAGTGTAACATTTATTACTTTTTCATTTATATATTTTCCATGTTAAACCTACTTCCGACGTGAATGACCGACTAATCTTTCCATTTACATGGTAAAATTATTAGGAAAAGGTACATACTTGACTGAGTGATCTGAAAATTCTTGCTGTTGACGCGATAACGATGTCCCATTCACATTGTCTTCAACTCTAACACAGGTCACATTGTTGGGCAAATGAAGTACTCTTGTATCGTTCTACCGAAAGTTATGGTACAGTAAGGAAAAATATGATTCAAAGCCTTCAAATATGAGTAAAAACAAATTACGAGAAGAAACTGCCAGAATTTTGTGATATATTATTGCATTTTTATCTGTCAATAACATTTGTTGCTGTTTCAATCAATTCTGTACAAAAAAAAGTTATATAAAGGTGACACAAATAAAACCTTTTGTTTCGTTGGATACTGAATCCTACAAATTACATTTTTAGTGAATGAATATTACTGTCCCTTAATCACTATTGGCTTTTCATATAAAATATACGATTTTGAAATGCAGAAAATACAACGAGTCCAGACAATTCATTCACTTAATTCTTCATAAAGTTAATAATTTTCTGAAAAAAAATGCAAATTTAGAAATACCTCTCTGAATTTTTGTTCGTTCAGCTGCGGCAATGTTGACATATCATAAGTACGAAGATAACGATTTGTGAAAGCACCGGTCTTAACAAGATTTCCATAATCTAAATCGTCATCACCAGGCCCTTGAATAGTATTTAACTCTATTCGTTGCAGTTCTTCCGTGACTGAACCATTAGGAGAGAATGATGGCACATTATCGTAAAAGCTACTACGTCTACCACGTGCAAATACGAAATGAGACTTGTCGTCATTATCTGGTCGGTTTCTTGAAAAATAGTTATACAATGTAAACGGCAAGATATCAATAATGAAGTTCAGCATGTCATGCAAACTGAAGACCACAGAGAAGATATAATCTTTTTAGTAGCTATTAATTTTGAAAATTGTCTTAACTTCATTCACAAAAATAACATTTTATTACGCACCAAATGTAGAGCGCATTTATTTTTATTAATAATTATTAATATTAAAATTTTAACACTTATGGAAAAACAAACCTTAAATTTGACGATGTATGATCAGATTCTATGAAACTCGATGAAACTGATGATTCTGAGCAGCTATCAATATCATTCCATTGGAGTGATCCGAAACCACGGCGGCTATGAAACCTAGAAGGCGCAATCCGGAAAGGAGAAGTTCTCAAAGCAGTAGCTGCTGTAGTATCGGCATGCACTGATTCTGAGTGTTCACATTCGCTACACGTGATCAAATCATCATAGTCCACAAATGGTTCATTACGGGTCTGCTGATGTCGCTGAAATTTTCATCTTAGAAAAAAAGGGTTACAAAATCGTCTACTATTTACATACGACTTTATCGGCAGAATAAGAAGCATGCTCTCCCAGAAATATTTTATAACAATATATCATCACATTTATACAGTTTTTTCTTTCTTATTAAAAAAAATAAGAGATAAACAAGGATCTTAAAATAGAGAGACACTAATACATAATAAAAGTTTACTCCAACACAATAAAATTACTGATAAGCAAAACTTTCCTTTTATTTACCAACCATTTGAGTATATTCTATAAAGGTGTGGTTTTAACTCGTCTATTGCAGACAAAATGAAATAAAATTGCTGATGATCAAAAACTGAAAACCCTTGTTTTTACAATAATTTGAAAAGACCAAATGGCATTACTACCCAAAGAGGAGAGTTCAAAAATAACCACTGATTGACGCAACTGCTGCTCGGTTAATGAAGTTGCCAGTCTTCCATTCAGAAGCTTCGTTGGTTTTTGCTGACATATCTTTAACTGCTGCTTTTTGGCTTCAGATCTGTCTGATATAAGAAGAAATTTCCGGTCTGTTCAGAAATACAATGATAAAAGGAAACATTAATTACTTCAGCTTGAACATAAAAAAAACAACTAATTCCTTTACTTTCTTGTTCCTTCAAAAGAAATGCTAGCATTTTCTGAACACCTGTAATAAAGAAATACTACCTTTGCTACAAGTTTGTGATGGTGACTCTGAATTATCCCCACCTATTCGCATATTACGCCATACTTCATCTACAGCCAGTGTTCGCATTGTTTTTACTTCATTTCGTGGCGCAGGCATTGGAGTGCTCTCTTTTTGAGATGATCGTGATGAACTTTCCGAATAAAGTGATGATAGGTCCCTACTATTTGTTGCAGCAGTAACAATTTCAACTGCATTTCGTTGTCCTCTAGAATAAACATCCTTTATTGTACTAGCAGAAGAAGTGCTTGAGTACGAATTTTCAGAAACGACAGGCTCTTTAACTGGAACAGATATTTGTGACAGTTTGTATTTCGAGATAGGCGTTGGCGACGGTGGTAAACGTCTTCGACGTATCACAATCGGCGATCGTCCAGCAACAGCTAGAGAAGATCAAAAATAGATTTTCAACGAACTACATCTAACATTCTTCAGGAAAAAACTATAACTACACAAAAATGTACTAAATGTCATTTTCTATCGTTCCAATATGACTACTGTAAATTACTCGGTTTTGCTCTCTAAGCCTACAATTTGAAAGCGTGAATTTCCTTCTTTTAATTTATTAAAACTAATTACAGTTCGCTCGAGAGCAGCGACTTTGTATTTCAGCAATATCTAAACGTATATCAATCATTGAACGACTCAGAACTGGTCCAAATGGTTTCGTGGGTATTTCGAGTGCATCCCTTGATTTAAATAAAGTTGGCAGCAACATCCGATCATTCTCAAATACCAAAATACATTGATGCAAACTATTTAAAATATTAATACTAATATTAGCATGAACGTATATTTGGTGTAAGAATGATATCTTTTATTTAATGATAGGTTTAATGCTACATGATTTAAAAATCAGCTTACCATTGAACAGCGCTCATATTCGAAAAATCAAAAAACGAACTTGTAATTTCCTAAGACATTCTTGTAATGATTTCATGGTATCCTCGTCTGAAAAGCCAAAATCTTGTGAAATTACAGTTTGAATATATTCCATGAAGTTTTCCATTTGCATCTTACGAATTGTTTCTGAAATAATTGGGAAAATTGTGAACGATTTCAGCAAGCTGCAAAAAATAATTTTTCAGTCACTAAAACTTCCTCAATTTTCCAAATCTGTGCTGAAACTCATCCGGTTTAAATTTTAATGCATTACTTTCATGCATTTTCATAATATTGTAGGCCATCGCAATTAATATCACATCTCCTTCCAATAAGAAGACATCCCATAGACGTAAAGCCAGTGGAAATGGCACTCGATCAAGGAAACAACCAAACCACCATTTCGTTACATAAATTGGTGGAATACCAGTTTTATCCTAGAGTAAAGAGGAACAAAAAATTTTAGAACGAGGATAAGAATTTGCTGAAATAATATCATGGCATAAATAAAGAGCTAAGAGATCAAATAAATTTCGTGATAAGAAAATAGAGATATTGTAAGATGAGGAAACATAAGAAAGCTTTTTTGGAATATTTTAATCTGAAATGACGAACTAAATTGACTTACCAGATGCTTTTTTAAACGAGGGAGATATTTTTGCAATATTTTCTCATAATGTGCTTGGAATCGAACCAATTTTGGAAAGCCAGGAACAAAAAATCCTTCAAAACATTGATAGCTGATGAATTTATTATTTCATTTTCCATCAAAATAGAAACGTCATATTAGAAACGTATATAAGAGATGAAAAAACTCTTCAAAATGATTAAATTAGAATGAATTCTAAGAATATATCATAAATGTATCTATCATTTAAGTCTTACCATGCATGGAATGTTTTTTATCAACGAGTAATGAATGTAGGCACCAAAATGCTTCTTCTTCATCCATATACATAAGAAAAAGCGCTGCTATTTGACTCATACCTTGACAATAACCAACTTCTGTATTGTACATTGCATATGCTGCTAACACGTTGAATAACGATTGCTGCCTGAACATATAAAAAATGAAAGCTGCAAGTATAATAAATATACTTTAGCTGAACAGATTAAAATAAAAAAAAAAACGACTACAGAATATGAAATCTTTACTTGACATCGTATCTTCGTCGAAATGCCAAATGATCTCGGTATGTCCGATTAATATCTAAATCGATTTGTTTAATATCTTTTGAAATAAGTCTTGCGCGCATCAATAACTCACGATACACATTACTTTTTCGTTCTTGTTGATAACGAGCAATCTCAAGTAAACGTGTCCAAACCTTTAATATATTATGCTCAATCAATTTGAACTTGTCACTATTTTCAGCAGATGTTAGCTACGAAATTAAAAGATCCTAGAAAGCATTCAACAAAAATTTTGTTAATAATATTACACTAAAAAGATTGTAAAAGTTTACCAGTGATCTGAGTTTCTCTGGAACACCTTTCCAAAGTCGTTTTCTTAACTTATCATTGACACCTTTTTTATCACTCCACTGAGATATCATTCTTAACCATTTCTGTTCACGCGATATTTCTTTAGCCATTCGTTTTTTCTCCGCTAGCTCTTGGGCACTAATTTCTTGCAAATCTTTGCTAAAATAATCAAAAATTTTAAACTTGAATACCTTAAAAATTTAGTTGATGAAACCAGTTATAAATAATATAAAGTCAAATTAAATGTCATCAACAACTCATTACTTCTTTCTGCATTTTTTTACTGCCGGTGCAAGCAATGAGTGATAATTTTCCCTCTTAAAACTTTTATGCAGAATGACTTGCAAGACTAACAATCATATTTATTCTCATCAGTCTTCTCACATAATTTTTTATTGCATTACTCCTTCCAGAACATTCTACAGAAATTTAAAAGTTGTTAACATTGATAAACATTACATACTGCATGAATCCGTATCGGTCAGTAACTTTATATAATTCAAGATCTGGATTTTCCCATTCTTCCACATCCTGCTCAGGTCCCTAAAAACAATATATTTTTATGACTGCAGTGAATTTTTCAAAAACTCATGAAATGATCATAGTCATCAAAAATTTCTTTTCAATAAATAAATAAATAAATCAACAAGACTAATTACGATGACTCACGCCTCTTAAGATGAAGATATATTTTCATCTGAAAGTACGAAATAACAAAGCAAAGTCTAATTCGCTAGGAAAGAAGCAGAAGTACGCTAAAAGCTAACGATCTACGTATTGACAAAAAGAATAAAATGGTGAACTTTTCTGGCCAGAGAGATTTAGAGTAAGCTAACCAGGTAGAATAATTAATATTAGTCAAACATAAAGATAGAAGTTTCCAGTCTATTCAGCAAATAATTAAATTAGCAAAGTTTAAAAATTTTTAACATAAGACAACAAACTCTTTCATATTTTTCAACGATTTTTGAACGTTCTTCCAGTTCTCGAAATTCTGGATCTTCTGATTCATCACTGGATGTCGCTTCTGCTTCCTCACTCACTTCCTCTGAATTAGATTTTTTTGTAACGCAGAGAAATTGAAAACTTATTACAGTTCTATGTAATGATAATGATACTTTACAGACAGATCTATTCTCACTCAGTCTTTTTAATGTCTCTTTCACCTTTCAGAGCAAAAATTACTCTTCAAATTTTGTCTTTCACATAATTTCTTGAGAAACTGCTTTGATCTTCATGAAATACTGATGCAAGTTTCTGAAGTAATAAGCTTTCCATGAAGAGCTAATTGTGCAAACAATGTTCAGTAAATTAAAGAAATTATTCATTAGCTATGAGCAAATTTTGAAAACAAAGAAAGCTAGTCCCAGCACAGAAAATGTTACACTGAGAAATTGGGTACATATTAAGCTGCTTATTTTATCGCGCACTTATATTGAGTTATCTTTGTATGCTTCATTTTATTTCTAAAAAACAAGAAATGAAAATGCAAAATTAATCACTAATTCTAGATTTGAGACTTCAAATAAAATAATAGTATCAGTGAATGTTTAGAAAGTGGTTAAGCAGTACCTGTACTAGTACAACTACTACTGCTTTCAGCAACATCATCACAATCATTATCATCAACACAATCAGTATCAAAGTCAATGTCAGGATGAGTAACAGCAAGAGCAATGTTATTATTATTGATAAGAATTGATGTGACAAACATCTTCAGGCAGATATACTTGAAATATTAGTTATGAGAAATGATAGGAAGGTGGCAAGATAAGCACACTGTACTCACCACCCCTTTACCCTCTAATGATACCTTGCACAACATCATTTTGAATGTATGTCAAAATGAATTTCAACCACAGCACAATCAACTCCCATCTAAACGGGGAACGATGACTATAACAAGGACAACAGGCCTTTCCACTTGCTTTCTTTATTTATCACTTCTCGCAGGTATGAATGGATGAAATAATATTCCGGCTATCAAAAAACAAGCACAATTAAGTCAGCAAATTAGATTCATATGAGAGCAAATATTAACTAAACTCATCAATTACTCTCCCTTACAATTTCACTCATAATCTGTGCGCATTTTACATCTGAACTATAAACATAAACATATTGATTAGGTATAATTTGTATTTTGACTTTTTAGTATTTATAATTATAATTCAATCAATCAATAATTAGTCATTAGCATAAAAGTTATATACTGTAAAAAATATTCACAATTTGGCACAAAGGATGAGATAACAACTCATCTTCATTCCAAATAAAGATTTTTACTCAATTCCTTTTTACATTAAAATAACTCTACCACACGTGTTTTTTTCAGTAATAATTTTTGATTAGTAAGTCTATTTTCGCAGATGGAAAAATTAAGCCACACAATAAGATAATATCTTGACCATTCGGAACATAAGAGCAGATTTCGGAATTGAAATTTTTGTTGTTATTTGGCACACTTGATATCACGCAGAGTAGCTGCACGTTCTATAAAAATTGATCCCTCACGAAGGTGTGTAATAATTTTTAAACTTCCCCTCACACCATATAAACTGTCTGATGCTTGTTGTTTTGATAGGTCATTATTGATAACAAGATGTAATTGAAGTTTAAAGTTGCAGAAGATTGCTAATGAAATATTCATTTCTTTGTAATTATCGTTTCTTGCACTTCTAGCAAATGATGACAATCAGATCATACATTTTTCACTTGTAATCTTTTGTAATATCAAGGGGAAGCAATAACAAATTAGAATCTTTCGATAATTACTACCATGGTATATACGTAAAGAGATAATACCTCTGAAGGTCCATGCAAAATGATGCTGAGGTATCAACTTTATGTATGAACTGCAATATATCTTTGATTTGATAAATTAACAAGACTTCAGCCCAGCTTTATTTGACAAAATCTGTTCTCTTTTTGTTCAAAAATGAGAATATTGAGCTCGAAATTTGAAAAAACATTTACAAAACATGCTATGTTATGGATCCATTATACGATAATAAGAGTTAATAATTAATTCCCAAAATGGTGATGGCAATCAGTATTGCACTGTAATTTACTTCTACGCCTCAGATACAATATTACTAATACTTAATACCAGTAAAAATTAGATAGCGATAACTTCTACAGCTTGTTAGGGTGATTTCAAGAGGAAGACTTATGCTTCTAGCATGGTGCTTCATTCAAAGCATTTTTTTTCTACTGCTTATCATCAAACATAAAGCTCAGGTCAAATTTTAAAATCTAATCCAATTTGTAACTGACTGAATGACGAGAAAATCAAACAACTTTTTTAAATATTCATTTTTTTTAATACAAGAGTAACAAGAATTGCTTGAGTAGCATATTTTCTCACGCAGCAACCACTGTTATCTTCTAAGCAGCTTTCTTAAATTATCTCAAGCATAAAGTTTATTATCAATTTCATGTTTGCATTCTTCGAAAATTGGTATAGCGTGAGATTTCTTCACTTTTGCAATTATAATTTATGAAAAACAATTTAGAAATAAACTAGCAATATGCTACACTTTAGCCAATAGTCAATTTAGTACCTTGCAAAATATTTCTCAAAAAGGTGAACAAGAAAGATTGCATTACTTATAAGAGTCAGTCTTCTGGCATGTATTAAATACATCAAGATTATAATTAAAAAAGTATCATGAAGTACAAATGAAATTATGCGCAGAAAAAAGCAGTAACTATTAAGACTTTGCTCACAAAGCATACATAATAACTTCTTAATAAAACATTTAGAAAGTACGATAAGTGACGAAACAAACCAAAGTATTAATGAATTGCAAAAAAAAATAACTAATAAGGCAAAAGTATAAATCTGACAGTGTCAAATTAAAGTATTTTTCATGCTTGGCTACGCATTGACCAACAATCTGAGATATGTCTGCTGGACTAAAAAATTAACGCCAGATGCATAAATAGGTAAAAATTTGGTAGCAATTTAATTAAAACTGCAACGCAATATTTCTATTCATAACTACTCAATTGTAACCTCCCTTTTTTGAATTATTACTGAAGATGAATGGTATAAAATGATCAAAATATTAAAGCAAACTAATTAGAAAATAAAGCAATAGAAAATACGGGCAAAAAGAACCGAAAATGATTTTTTATTTATAAACCAACTTCATGTGATGAGCTTATCAAGGTGGATCTGCATAATAACAAAGTATTGTGATACAATGAAGATATAAGATTTTATTTTTAAGACGTTATGATTTGTTAGCAGTAGAATTTATCACAGAATATGAAGGATATGGGTAAGAGGCAATTAATACAGAATTAAACGCATGCAAAAATTTCAGAAACTAAGTCAGTTGTGCTTAACCAAATATCAGTAGTAATTTAGCTTTTCCATGTTTGCTGTCCAAATAATATTATTCAGAGAAAAAGATGAACCTTTGCAAATAAATAAGTGATTTGCTTGAATAAAATACAATAAATTCTTTTGTATACAAGCATCAAATACAGATATTTCCAGCCTTAATAAGATATTTTGTAGCTGATGTAAATGGAAGTGAGTTTTGTTCGAGCAAATAATTACTTGGCGCTTTCAATGATCTGTCAAACGAATATAGTAGAGTAACGGCACAATTCTTATAGATAAAATTATTATGAGGTCAAGTTTTTCAACCTCACAAAAATCTGATTCGGTACTACAATAACCAAAAATTTAAATTAAATCTATTACTTCAAATATTTTTTTATCATTGCAAGTAATGAATATGACAATAGCTTTCTGAATAAATAACAAATAATACGACATTTATATGTAAGTATAATTTTTATAAATATCGTTTTCTCATGCCCTTTGGTCAAATATCAACCGTAGGTTCTTGATTCTTGGTTCTTCTCTTCTCACACTGCGGTGCCAGAAAAGCAACCAAACTTCACATTTTCAGTTGATGACATATGTAGCGAGCAAATAATTAAAAAGAGAAAAAGAAAGGAATAACTCACCCAAATCAATAATCATTCGTTGCACTATTTTATCAATTAGTTGCAATCAGAGCAGTTTTAGATATATTATTTGCATTATGCAAATCCGTTAGTACTGCAGAGAATAACAAAGGAAGTAGCAAATTTGATATTTTGTATTTTGCTTTCTTCAGAGCAATGGTAGTTTTTCTGCTAGCACTATATACTTAATGATAATCGTAAAAGTATAAACCTAGCAAGAAATCAACCAATTGCGCTGAAACACTTTCAACTATACACTTTTAGCAAAAAATCAACGCTACTTTTGACAATATTTTTAGGTGCAAAAAATAAATAAACTTTATGCACGCATTTTAGCAAATCTCTATAGCTGCAACAAATCATATTACTTCAAATCATAAAACTTAATTCGCAATACAACTTGAAACACTATACTCAGCAGCACCACAATTTATTTCCATTTTTTCACTTTTGACGGGTATCATTTTTCTTTGAAACTTAATCGCGAGTGGATAATTTATTTTATGGGTTCATCATAATGATCAACTTTGCTCTACAAGAATCTAGAAAAGTCTTCAAAATTATTTTCCTACTTCTAGCCATGAAATAAGAAGCAGAAAGAGTTTGTGTGTAAAAAAATTTTATCGCAAGAGATCATCTGTTACCGACATACCTACCAATACATACATTTGCTTTATAATTTTTTAAGCAATCAATCAATTAATACTTTGAAAATTGGGACATTCAAATTGGAGCAAATGGCGACTTTTACGGAATTACACTTAAGCTTTCTCCGAACGCATTAACTAACTACCTTGCAGTTCGAACTTCAAAATTCACTGTATGGTCCTTGAATATTTGAAAACACAAGCTGAATCAATTTACAAAATAAATATAAAAAGACAGTATGAAAAAGAGAGAGAAAGATATTCAAAAGTTGTTTAGCATTACCAATATTCCTTAGTGTTAAAAAGAAAATGTAAATAACGTAAGTGAAAATTGCAAACTAAGGAATGAATTAATTGTACCCTAAAACGCGTACAAAAAAGAGAAGAAGTAGTGCGAAAACCATCAAATCAGAAATTATTCAAAGTGCACAAAAATTGCAACTACCAATTCTTAATCATCTGTTTAAGGCCTACTGCTATCTTCTAGAAGTGTATTAATATTTCTCACTGCTCAGAATTCTAACGATCCGTCCTTACTAAGTTCTATACTTCAATTTTGATCTACGAATTTTTTAACGCTTCATTCAGCAACTATTAGAGACACCATAACAAACATTAAGAAATGAAAAATTAAGATGAATACCACTAAAAGTCAAATCACAATCTTCACCTTCTAAATAGCTATAATAAATCAGTATTTTTTTCTAAAACATTTTTAATGCTCACTTCACACTAGGAACAATAAAAAATGACTTATATGAAGAAGAAGAACAAAAGATTACTGCACCGACAGCTGCGTTTGAAAATGAGAAGAATACTCACTGCTATGAAATTACAACCGCACCCGATATTAATTCCGTCAAATAATCCCCAATATTTGCTCTTACGAAGACGAAAAATGATAGATTCTAATAACAAAAACAATAACTTCAGCTTGCTAGTCAAAAATTAAAAGACTTACCCATCAAAATGGACGAATATAACAAAACTAATTTATTTAAAGTTGTTGAAATGCATAATAAATGTAATTGAATGTTCTTCTTTTACTTTTCCATATCTACGCCTTCTTGACTACTTTCGTTGCTAAGTTTAGTCAAATTGTACTACACTCAACATCATGAAATGATATCATAGCATATCTGACTGCGTGTAAGCCAACAGCACGTGTAATAAATATTCATAGATAGATTAAATGCTACATAGAGCTGCTGATTAATTGCTGTATAGTTTTTAAAAATAACTTCCATACAAAGGATTAAAAAGTTACCAAATATTTGCTTCATTTGTTGCCCTTTGTCCTTTAAATCTAAGATATCATTATTTAAAATATCTGCTTCTTGCAAATTTTCGACCACATACATGCCATCAACGGATGTATTAGCAGTACTGATATTAGTAAAAACAGGATTGCCCTTCGATGCTGCTGGTATACTTTTAGCATGAAAGAACTTCCCTTCAGAAAGTGTTGCTTTCATGTTTTCATCCATTATCTTCAGCAATTGCTAATTAATCAATAAGTAATAAAGTAAGATATCCTTACAACTTTAGCTGCTGCATTTATCACATCCTCCCTAATTTATCATTCTTTCAAATCACACTTAACTGTTCATTGTATGAAACTCGAACTTGCAGTCCTGAAATATCAATAAACATACTTATTTGTAATACAGTGAATTTCGATTTACTGACACGCATTGATGCTTAACAAATAATATACTGAAATAGACCTCAGAATGTACAACATACAAAATAATCACATTACTTTGCATAAACTTCCTACTTTTGTTAGAAGAAAAACAGTAAAACAGATACAAAGCACACGAAAACATTTATATGTTGCGACAGTAAGCGTGAAGAGGAGATTTTTATCTTAGCAAGAA
>UYYF01004520.1:8599-63469 GCA_900618365.1 Thelazia callipaeda
TTATGAAACTTTTTAAAAATACATAAAAAATTACCAGTTGTAAGAGATGTCAAAACATATTTGTACTTTTAGTTTGAAGCTTTTAGAAGGTGTTTTTTGAGGTCTTTTTGTTTTTCAAAGTGTAAGTGCCAATACGAATTGAGTGAAGAACGATTACCAAACATGGTGGTAATTTTCTTAATTTCTTTATATTTTTACCAAAACAAATCTTTCCTTCCTTTCATTATGGAAATGAAGAAAGATTATTTATTTGCATTTGTGGAAACTATGGATTTACTTGTGTTCGTGTTACTTCCTTCCATATATTGCCAGATCTCGACTTGCAAAAATCAACTTCAGATTGCATTATAGAATGCATGTGTTGCATGTAGTTGTAAAACATCGGCACAGAAATCACGCATACTAACGTGGCGACTGTTGAAAAAGCCACACCAATAAAAGTTACTCTTCTAAGACTGTTGCATTCTGATTCCTGTCCTTTTTCGTACATTTTGAATGTGCCACGTGTTACCTTTACAATCATACCATAGATTACATGTGTAGCATATTCTGTTTCATGTAAACGATTGCATAAAAATTATACATTTGCTTATTATAAAGCATAAATCAACAAGTTATTTAATGATGTATGACTAATACAAAAGATAAAAATATGTATAAATTTGATTTTAGGTCTAAATTGTTTTGAAGTATGAATTTGAGTAAAGATATTTTATTTATTCTGCCTCCCAATAAGTTATCTATGATAATACGCTAAAAATGTAAGATATAAATTAACTGTCTGATATGCAATGTTTTTTCATTGCTGAAAATATGCAAATTTGCAAATTGTTTCCCTTTTTCCATTTTTGTTGTCGTAAATGCAATACATAAACTTCCTTTAAAATTAATAGCTAAATTTGCAGTAGAAAATTATGCTTAAAAACGTAAAGAATATTGAGAATAATAAGTTATTAAATGATAAATAACAACAAATCAAATAAGTATTTCAGTCTCAATAAAAAAATAATTATTTGATAATTATTACGACAAAAATTGTTATTCTTAGCTTGAGAAAACTTTTAAACAAACTGTTGCAATGTGGCATAAAATGTTTTAAACATGATGGATTATTCCAATTTAGTATTTTAATAAAATTAATTACAAAAATAGTTTTTTATTGAAGTAAAAACATAAAATTAAATTCTTCTCTATTCCCCATAAATGATTAATTTTGTACACAAAGTTTTATGTCGCTAATCATTAGAGATTTCATTACTGTAAATTTCAAATCTTCAAAATTTGAGTAAAAATTTGATGACAGTAATTAAGACATTTCTGAATTTTTTTCAGTGAAAGAAATTTAAAATTATCAATAAAATTTTATTTCAAGTACCTGAATAATTAAAACATTGTAATTAAAATAAAAGAAGTTAATTCAAACATTTTCATAGGAAAAATTGGTTCTTAATGTATACGATGTAAAGTAATGCATATGCAACAGTTTTTGTCACTTTATCATTAATTCATCAGAATCTTAAAGCAATGTATAGTTTTTAGCAATAGATATGAAATAAATCAAAAGTTAAAAAAAGAACAAAAAGACAGAAATACTTAATAACTTTTGGCAATTAAACTTTTAAAATCCTTACAGTACTGAATAAAATTTATCAAATTTCATGCACTTACAGCACACTCATTGCAATCTAACTTTCTTTTTTTCCTTTTGATTTTTGGAATTAAAGCAACTAATTTTTTTGAGCTTTTTGTTAATATTTATGAATACGGAAATTAAGCAGAGTGAACAGTTTATAGCAAAATTATCAAAGTTCGTTTTGTATACGTAATTATAATTACAGTTTGAAGCAATCATTTTGATAATTAAAAAATAAAAAAGGATAATTTGTTGCATCTATATCATATTACTAATTTTTGCATGTTAATTTGAAAAATTGTTAAAATTATAATCAAGTATGAGAGCAAATTTTTACGTGAATTAATCACAATGATAACGATGCGAGAAAAGACAAATAGACGTTTAGTAACTGATAGGTTAAATTTATTCTTTTATTATAAATACAGAGAGAGATAGAAAAGGTATTAGTATTCAAATCAAAATTTCTACTTGAATATTTGTAGAGAAGGTCAAATAATATAAATTACTTGTAAGAAATATATATAACTATCGAAGTTTATGATAATACTTTATGACAAAGTATACAAGAAGAGGTACTGTTATATGTACTGAGGAAAAGTATATGCAAGGATGCCTATTTATTCGCACAGTGAAGTCCATCCTATCAAATTGGCGGTTGATAAACGGACATTGGAGGGGTGGATAGAGAAGTGACCCAAACATGTTTTCTTCTTCCGAAAACTTCCTCAAACTAATTAACACTGTTGAAATTTTTTCTTAACAACGGAACAAACTTGCGCACTGATTGATTAAAGAATGACGAATACACGTATGAATAAATAATTATTAATCTAATAAACATTGCCTCCCTCCCGGATAGCACTAACAATAGAATAAAAATGAAAGCAATGGCAAGTTTACACCTTTTTGCATCATAACACGTAATTATTTACTCTCTTATTGTTATTTTTGTTTTTTACAAACTTTTTTATTATAAGCTTATTTTAAGGAATAAAACAAGTACAAAAATAAGCGTAAAAGACGTATGAAAATTAACATACCATTGCACATTTTTTTTTAATTCATGCACACATGTATAATAATTAAGTCTGTAATTTTTTTTATTCAGTCAATTATTTGAAGTTATTAATTTCAAGTGATAATTCATTTGAATATTTTGAGTGACTCAAGCAAGAAGACAAAAGTTTCAATAAAGTGTCAGGTACGGAAGTGCGCAAGCTATGTGACTACGAGATTAATTCATTGCATACAATTCAAATGCAACCGTTTTTTACAACAATAAATTTAATGATTACTGTAAAATAAAGTATAATATAATATGTGCATTTGGCTTCATCACAACGTTGCTATTTATTACTTCTGATGAACTGCGTTAGCTTCAAGTTTTGCATATTAAAAGTGCTAAAATGCTTGAAAAAAAAATTTGTCGACATTGTATAATGCTGAAAATGTGAGTTGTTGAGCGGAATTAGCATTATTTGTTTGAAAATGAAAATGCAATTTACTTTGCCACTCAATCTTTTCTCAAAAATTAATTAATATCATTCAAATTTAAACTAAAAAAAGTGAACTTATGAAGCCAAAACTCGTAGTACAAAGCATTGAGATTTTTCGCATAAATTTAGACAGAGAAAACAGAAATGCAAATATCTGACAATAGTAATTAGTTTTAAAAATTAAAAACAATAAATTGAAATTGTTATATTTCTTTTTTAATCATAAGATTTGTTGGTTAATGACAAAATATGTGCATTATCCTTCTTACAATATTTAAAAAGTACTCAATGATAGGATAAATAAATTTAAAAATGCATTCCTTGTTTGATATCAATCAGGTCAAATTCATTTATTGTTGATTTAAAAATTTTTTTATTAATGTAAAAAAATATTTGTACTGATAAGCGATAAATCTGCAAGCTTGTGAAGTGACAAGAAAAGTGATTAAACAGGTTTATTCACTTTCTCTGTGCAATACTTTCGATTTTTCCTAGACATTTCTTGTAAGGGACATTTCTGATGGCAAAAATTAACTTTTTATTTAAAATTTCCTGCAAAAAAAAGAAAAATCACAAATTATACTGACTAAATGCAATTTACAAAAATTAAAAAAGCATTGAATTGCTCTGTTATTACTTTCCAGTGCTAATTCTTACTTAAAGTTAAGTTTGTCAATAGAAATTGTTAGAAAAACAGTCAATCTTTCAAATAACAAATTTTGATTTTGTAAGTGCTCTTTTTGCTATTTTTTATGTATTTATTTATCTTTCTCTGCACTGATTTATTGTTTATGATAAGTGTTGAGTTGAGGATTTATGGATGATTTTATGTAATTGCATGTTTTTTGGTTGTTGAAAACAAATTCGATCATCACTTCATAGTAAAATTTGCGCAGTGAAAAATGAAGGAATAGAAATTGTTTTATTTTGAAAGCTGAAAAATTAAGAATAAAGTAAGAATTAAGCATTTTGTTAAACTATCTGAGATGATTATTAATTTTTAATAATATTAATCATTGAATTTTAGTATGTAAATTGCGTAGATTTTTTTCCTGAAAAAATTCTGAGAAAATCGTTAATAAACTCAAAACAATACAAGTAATTGTAAAAAGAATATATTAAAGTTAAAGTTGATGAAATGATTTGAAAAGATTGATTAAAAAGTATTCTTATTAATTTTTGGGTCAGTATTGATAAGAAAACAACATTAATCAAAATAGTTTTTTAATTTTTTATATTTCTACTAGTTTAAAATCGATTGGATGGATGTTTTCAAGTTTAAAATAATTTCAGCAACGTTTGATTTAATGAAAACTATATTGCTTCAATATTTATTTAGCTATTTTTAAAATTTAATGAAAGTCACAATTTACAGTATTTGTAATGTATGTTTGCTGTTAATTGTTGATTAACTAATAACAGCTTTGTAATTTCCAAGTAATTAGCAACAAAAAATTTGAAGTTGGAATACAAATTGTAGTAAAAAACCAGTTTATTCCTATATTTTCATAAGTTCAACTCTATACAAAATCTCATACAAAACTATTGCTACTGGATTTTTTCTGAAATTACTGTACAAAAGAATAAGTTTTGTGCAATGTTATCACTTTTGAAAAAGTTTTTGCAATGACTTGAAGTTTATAAGAATGACAATGTGTTAAAATTTTGTGTTATAAATACTGTTTTCAGTAAGATTTAAGTGTTAAAATTATCACAACTTTCTACACCAAAACTTTGCGAAAAATTTAATTAACACTTTTTAAATTTGTGCATCTTTTCACAAGAATTTTTCTGTTTGGTCAAAACATTGAAGTTATGCAAAAAAATGAAGAAAATGCATAAAAATTAGAAATGAAATAAATTTGAATTTGAAGCGTTTAAATAAAGTATACAATTGATTGCAGTGATCTGGCTTGATAATTTTACTATTTTTTTTATAAATGTTGTTTAATTAGTAATTAAAGTGATAACGTATGACTTATTACAGTAACTTCTTTTGTGGCTTGTTACTATTTGAAAAACAGTTCTCCACAAACTTGAACTTCATTTGATCCAATAAATTGCTCTAAATTATGCCAGCTAGCTTTTATTTGGTACAATTTGATACTTTTACTGAAGTCTTATTACCCAACAAAATAAAAAGTGATTATTTTCTATGAAAATTAATTTTATGTTTTTAAAAAATATGACATAATAGCTATATTTTAATGAAGATAAACCATAATTTACTCAAATGATTGGCTATATAACTTTTAGATTTGAAAACATATTTGATATATATTCTATGAGTCCATTTCAATTATATAATGTCACAAATTTACACAAATGTAATTAATCTTTAAGTTTGAAAAAATAATTGATAACCTTTTATATGCGAAATACAGAATCTGAATTTGGGTCATCTATTGTTTTCAGCAGTAATAAACCGCAAAAAATGCGAAAAATAAAATGACAAAAAAGTTCATAAGGATTTCTTGATGTTGTGACAAGTTTCTAAATTCATTTATTAGATAAGCTCAAGAATAATTTCGACTCATTACAACTCAATTATTGGGCTTTTTTTTATATTTAAAAAAACTACAAAATATGTATTTTTTTACAATAAAATTATTTTGATTAAATTTAAATGTGTTAACAAAAATTGTGAACATTTTGTTGAGCACTTTCAAGTTTATTTTTTCTTCAAATCTTTTGCATTTATCTTTTGAACACACAAGGACTCAATTCAATTCATACTTACTTTTGTGTACAAATGCTACAAGCAGTTTTTTTCTTTAATTTTGTTTAATTTTGATTCAAACTGCTATTATTTTTACTAGATTTTAAGATTATTTCGAATAAATACATTCGCACATTTATTTTTTCATAATTTGTCGTTCAGTTTTTATTTTTTAATTTTGGAATAGCAACAAAAATAAAATAAAAACATTATTTAGTATTTTATATTATCGAATCTTTTATAGCAAATAGCTTTTCACACATAAATTAACTAATTTTGAATTTTTTGTTTTTATCCAAAGTTCACTGAAATGTTTGAAAAATTTAAAACACAATCGTTCAAGACTAAATACTTCTAAAATATTGCTTTAGTAAAAAATACTATAAAATTTCAGTACTAAGATTTTATTCCTTATAAATAAAGGGCTAATAATCATTACTTCACTTCTAAAATTCAAAAAATAAATTGTCATCTCAATTATTATAAATTTGTTTTTTATGTTTTGAACTTCTGAATAATAATTAAAAAATATTTCTGAGAAAAGTTCTGGCAATTTTTATTTAAATCAAAATTATAGTTGAAAATGTTTGAATTCAAACTGCAAATGAGATCTCATTAATAACAAATATCTACTAAAAGTTTTGCCTCATTTCAATTCAGAAATTTGATGAGTTTCACCGCGGAATTGTTTAAAAAAAGAAATTTGAATTCTGCACACATTTAAAATTCATTTGTTTCACAGATATATCAGATCAATTTATACGAACAATTCTTTTGATAAATTTTTTTCAATAGAAAATTTTTATTAATTCGAATTACTTTTATGGCTTTTTTATTTAATTGTAAATGTCATATTGCATTGTGCTCCACAACGTCCTATTTTTTTTATGCAAAAAATTTTAGCGTAATTTGATATTTTTGCATCAAAAATTTTGTAATAGAAACCTTTTGATAACAAGTATTGTGAAAACTGTGCGTGACTGAAAATTTGCATAAATTATATGTTCTCTGTGTAATATCATACATCTTGGCAAGCTCTGTGATAAAAACAAATTGAAATGATCGCAAAATTTTGAAAAAAATTATCTTTGGTTTTTAGCGCGAAGTAATTATTTATTGTTGCCAAAGCTTAGCAATATATAATTATTACTTTTGTGTTAGTTTTATCTCAGATTCAATTTCTGATATTCAAATTCTTAATCACACATGGTACAACGAGGAAATCTATTAATTTCACTCTCATGAAAGTTTACTATTAATGATTCGAGTTTATCTGATAAAACTGCATAAAATCACGACAGTATTAATCATGTTTTCATTGATAGCTTAAATTATATTTGTGAAAGATTTTTCAGAAATGCTCATGGCTAAGAAGCTGAGGGCGAAAATATTTTAATTTCGTGCATAAAATTTAAAATTACATTGAAAGTGAAATTATGAATTGAAGTAATTAATTATATTCAATATTATTTTGGTGGTAAATTTATGAGATAATTTAGAGCAATGCATATATTAACTAAAAAATTTTTGAATTTAATTAGAATTGAACTGTAACAATTTCGAATTTTTGCGAAATATTTTAAATAAATAGTTTAAAATACATTATTTATTTTAATTTTTCAGTGAAATTCTTGATAAAATTTTTTAATTCATATTATTCCTCCATAAATTACAGCTAATATCAAGTTTTTCTGCAGAAATTGGGTTGCTAAATATCCAAATAAAGAATGCTAAGAGTAAAAAAAGCTTTCTGAGCGCTGAAATTAATCTTTTTTTAAAAAAAAGCAAGAATGAAAGGATAAAAAGAGAAGGATTCAAGTTGGTTCAGATTGCTCCAAAAATTTTATGATTTTGAGCAATATTTTAATTGAATTTTTTTAATCCTTTCTACCAAGCATAATTATGCAAAAAAATTCATAAATACTTTGCATATTTTCTTTGCAAACATCCTCTTTCTCTAATTTTGCTTCTATTTTGAAGAAGAAAATAAAAATGAATAAAAGTTTTAAATTTAACAATCACTGCTAATTTCAAACTTTTTGGTTTCAAAGCTTTCAAATAGATTATTCCTTACAGTTTTTAAATGATCTTTTGATAGTGGTCTCTCTGAGAATCAATTTTTAAACAAATTATTTGTGATAAAACATTTTGATTTTTTAACATTTTTGCATGTTGTTAAGTTATCTTTATTGAGATTAATTGCTTATCTCTTAAGTTTGAGAGAATATATGTGTAATAATACGATAATCTGACCGATGTCCACCACTTTAAAAAATGTTCATGCTCAGAAAGGTTTATCAAATCTTTTCTAGATTAAAACTTTATAGTTTTCATTTTTTATCAATTTTTAACCGTTCTTCACTTCTTTAATTTGCTGGCTTTTACTGTAACTAATTTCAATTATTCAAAATAGTCATAATTAAGTTTCAGAACTATTAAACAAATTTTGCTACTAGTCTCAAAGTGCTTAAAATCTTAACTAACCTCTGAGACTACATTTTTTACAACTATTTTTAGCATATTATGCCTTTCCAATTGCTGATTCTTTCCTTCAATAAAATCCTCAACAAAATAACACTAATATTTTTAATCAAAAGTAACTTTGAATTAGTAAAAAAACAAATTGTTTGTTTAACTACGAAGAAAAAATACTGTAATTATGACTGATTTTTTCATTTAATCTTGTGAACTTATTCTATAAGTTATTAAAAAATAAACTGTAGATATTACAAAAATGTCTTCTTAGAGAAATCATTTATTCAGTATAAAATTATTACTGCCAATTTATTCATGATATTTTTTTATTTTTTATTTTTCAAAAATTTATTGTGAGAATAAGATTTATGCATCACTTTGAGAAAAAATTCTAAATGTGACAAGATAAATATGCATAAATCCGGTAAATATAGTAAAAAAATTTGGATATCTTTAAAAGTGATAACTGATTAAGATGACATTTGCAACGAGTAATTAAATAATAAGAAAATTGTATTATTATTATTCGGTTAAAGAAGTATCCTTGACAAATATTTTGTTCATTTTTATTCTCTTTAGAACAAAAAAATTTCAGAGCAAAGCATTTATGCATTCATTTATTTGTATTTCTACAATGTTTCGTTTCAAAGTATTCATTCGCATTTACATTGAAATGCTCAATTTCAATCAAAATGCATTTATATCTGCGATAAGAACTTGAATTTTTACAAATTTTATTCTAGATTTGAACATTTTGATATTCACTTTCTAGTTTAAACGTCAAATTAACAAATCAATCAGACTGACGTGATAAAGAAGACATATTTATTTCATTAAGAATCTACAAGGAAGAATGAAATCACGTTTGAGAAGTTTAATGATAAAATATTACAAATAAAAATTTAATTTTTCGATCTAAATCGAATCACAAGGTAGTAAGAGAATTCAAATTTTGAACAGTTTGTTTGAAATTCAAAAACTTTTCTATTTTTGTTATGTAGTACGATTTTCGATGTCTACAGCAGTCATTTTCGTACTGTTATTAATATGAAGATTGTTTACAGCTGAATTGCATATCCACAAAGCTTATTACTCTGAACTAAAAATCCATTGGATTTGATTTAAATAATTGAAAAGCAGTATTAAAATGTAGTAACGAAGAATTAAAAATTTGAATTAATATAAAAAATCGGTAAATTTTTTTAAGCAAAAAAATGCTTCTATGAATGCAATGCAATCCTCTTTATTTTGCATTTTATGCCATAATATATAATTTAAAAAGTATATTACTAGAAAAATTATAGTTAAAAATTCTGATAATAAATCTTCTTTTTTCGCGTAAATTAAAAAATTCTAACGTTCTTTCAACTAAAAACAAAATTAATTTCTAAGTTACAATAACCAATGTTCACTAAGAGTTTATCACATCATAAAAGACTGCTAGCCTAAGATTTAGCAGTTAACGCAGATTCCTCGAACGCTGTAGCGAGGCTATCTGTCGAGTCTGGCAAATGTAATGCTCGCTGCATTTGTCCTTGAGCATCCAGAAATGATGACATCTCTTCCATCATACTGTAGTCTGATGACGTATCTGTAAACTAATAACTTGCAAATTTTTAAAAAAATTCATAAAAATGAGAACAGTTATGAGAAAATGGTAAATCTGTAACAGTATTCAATAATTCACATTGCTGATAAGTTTGTAATTTGATTATAAGATAACATGAAATGCTTTCTGCAACATTTTGCTGCCATTTTCTGGATTATCAGCTAATGATATATCCTCTCTAATTTATTTTTATGTGATTAAAATATTGAAAAGGAAAGAAAATGCCAGCAAAAAGTGTGTCAATACAAAAAATTTTTAAGTAATCACAAAATAGAACTAATTAAAAAATATTAAAAATATCACTAATAAATTCATCATATCATTTTTTTAAAAGAAGGCAAAATTATTTTTTAAAAGTGAAGATTACCAAACTGATTATTAGAAAATATGCTGCATGGCTTTTCCCCAATTAATGTTTGATTCCTTTCTTTTGCTGGAAGAAATGTTTTTTCAGTCAATTCTTAAACAACACATTGAAAGATTTTGATGTATGATGAAAAGCTATAAATTTATTGCAAATTTAAAGTGCAAAATAAAATGCGAAAGTATTATTTTAAATACAAAAGTAAGTTATGCAAAATTGGATACATACAAGAAGGAACATTTATTGGCTCAATTCCTAGAGTATGTGAAGGAGGAAATTCCGAAATGCTCATACTATTCAAGCTTCCAATTATCGCAAAATTTTCGCCTCTATAAATAGCGAAATATTAAATAAAAATAAATTGCATCGTTGTAAAGTTTTCAATGAATCATTCGTACGCATAAAATCTTAGAAGTTCGAAAAGTTATTCAGAAACCTCTGCTCACTTCCGTCAATTCTGCTTCCATTTAGCAACGAGCAGCCAATTTCCTTCTCGTTGCGCAATTTTTTTGCTGGATTATTCAACGTAACAATTCCTTTTTTTGTGATATTTCCCTTTATAAATTAAGTAATTGCATTAATAACGCAATAATGTAAGAAGTAAAAAGTAAGCAATCCAAACAAAAATACATTCTACGCAATTCTTCTGAAAATTTGTAAAGAAAAGCATATTATTACCTTTTTTGATAAATTCTTCTGCGGTACTTCGTTTTTGTTACCCGAAAATGTTTCATAATTTGCCTTCATAATATCCAGAATAATTATTTACAATTTCTAATAAATATTCAATGTAAAAAAGAAAAAAACACTTCAACAAGTCAACTCTTAACTATTTAAAGTTATGATACTTATAAATCTCCACGTTATCTTACCGGTACCATTAAAGTTAAGTCAATCTAGTAACGAGTATTTAATATTCACAAGTATTTATTATTAAAAAGTTTATCTTAGCAACTATAAAGTGAACTATATTGGTGTATAATTCTCGAATAATCCACAATTACTTTCGAATCTGACGCTAGTACCAGTCGTCTTATATCTTTCATTTTATAACTAATGAGCCTCAACTATTTATGAAACTTGCGCACTCTACAAATTTCTACTGCTTACTTCTCCCCAAGCTTTTACAAAAGTTGTTTGATGTTATAGTTGCTCACCATCGTACGTTTCTCAGCAATAATTGGCGCTCTTGATAAAGCACAAGTCTGACGTTCTTTAAGTTTAGGTCGACATAACATAATCACACACGGAAGGAGTGAAAATAGCATAAGCAGACATGACGTGAATGACGTGCCATTCATAGGCAACGAAAAAAATAACAATGAATTATTTAGCAAAATCACTATAACTATATTAGTGCGTATTTCTCCATTTCTTTGAAAAGTTTGTTTGTTGTTTTTGCATGATAAATAGTTACAAAATCATCTAATTTATGCAAAAAAATAAGGACTAAAATGAAGTATAAACCTGTCTACAACACATAGAATTTACGTTGGTAAAATTAGCATATACCTGTATGATACACAACAAATCATTCCTTCATCTTATTAATGTATGTGATAGAGAAAAAAACTGTTGGTCACTATCTACAATAAGTCAGGCTTCTGTTTCTCCTTTGTAACTATGTTAGATGCTATGTTACAAAAGGACTCTCTGTTTTCGTGAAAAAATAATCAAATGCGAAAAAAATTCAAGATGATATTTTCATTAACTTGGAGTCAAAAACAGCTTAGAATATTGCATGAGAAACTTTTTGAGAGGGTTTTATAAAATGAAAGAATAAAATTGATCACAAAATATCGTAATTTACATTAAATTGCTGCCGGCATCAAAATATTAATAGTTCGTTTGGAAGGATAATTCCTGTAATTAAGAAAGTAGATAGACTATTGTAGATTGAAAGAGGTTTATGATATAATTAAGAATAACTAATGGCAACTATTAATTTCTTAAATCAAATTACATAATGGTACTTAAAATGAAGATATAAAATTGGAAACAAAATTTCTCCATAAAAAATTTTGAAATTAAATCATCCAGTAATAGGATACTTTCGTTTTCCAATAAAATTCAGGAACGATACGAAATATCAAATGTGGACAGTATCAGAACAATCATTCATCCGTAATTTCTATGGGGATATGATGCCAAGCATTATTGATAAAACCACGAATATTCCAAATTCCTCGAACTGTATCTGGCTGAGTATTATAAGAACGATCGGTCGCTTTGCATATCAAATCTAGTCTTTTCACATTGTCCGGAATTTTTACGGTTGATTTGAAAAGTGTCCATGACCACATGTGATCCTTAAAATGAACAAATCACGTGATATTTTTTCTTACTTTATTTCATGGCAGGTGGCTAAACTTTTTTATGTATAGGTTTTTGATCATAAAAGTTGATACAGAATATGAAACTGAATCTAAATACGATAATCAATAAGTGCACAATGATACAATATCTTGATCCGGATCTTGTATCAACTCAGCAGCTTGCCAAGTCTCACCGCCATCTACTGACACCTCCACGCGTATGATACCACGCCCACCACCACTCCAAGCGTAGCCCATTACGTCAAACTGACCAGATACTAAAGGCAACAAATACCATGAATCTTAAATCAGAAATTTATTTTATGCTAGAAGAAGTTTTTCACTCAAATTATTAGAACCTTGGCTACTATGAGAACTCTTTCATGAAGCAACTTTTGTTTCATGCAAAAATACTACTAAGACAAAATTTTCCAAAAAAAGTGTTCGGAAAAATTAGAAAAAATATATATACAGCGTGGTATAGTCATAGGTGAATTTGGATAGCAGAAAGCACTTTGCACAGGCAATTCTTGAATCGAAGGTGGCAACTGAAAATCATTCTGATGGCTTTGTGCATCAATAAATGGTGGAAGGCCTCTGAAAATAGATTTTAATAGTCCCATTTATGTTCAGAATTCTTACTTCGTAATATCCTTCATTTTTCTACACTGACCGAGTAAGAGCGTATTATGCATACTCAACTTTGAAAAAGATATTTCTTTTAAATTGAGTACACACACAATAACCTACAATTTAGACATCTAACACAAACTTCAAAGTACAGTCGCCATAGAGAAACTTGCATTTTGCACGATATTTTGAAAGAGCTAAAAAAAATGGAAATCCAGTTCCAATCAAAAGTTGAACAATGTTCCAAATAACTAATCTGATCACCTACCTGTAATCCTTCGCTTGCCAATGTGATTTACTTTCCTCTTCACTCAAAATAATGGCAGATAGAAATTTTACCTGACGAGCACCGACAAGTCCTACAAATAATTCATGATTTGAAAAATAGTTTCATGAGATTAATTAATCAATTATTTGTGTTGACCCAATTACTGTTTACAAAGTCATTTACTTAATCTTTTCATTCGGAAATCTGAAAATCATCACCAAAAGAGCTGCTGAAACCAACTACTAAACAAGCTACGAACAACAAGTGAGTATTAAATAACAAGACTTTTTAAGAATCATCTGATAAAAAGAACCATAGTCCGTGAATTTCATAAAAAAAACGATAACTTAGAAATGAAAATGCAGATTAAATCAAGATAACCAAATTTTTGGAGTAATTAAATTCCCTGTGTATAAAGAAGTTCTCTTTAAAGCAAGAAATGCTTTCTGACCCAGCCGTGAGGCCATCTTTATCTAAACAATAATTCAAAATAACAGAATTAGTCAAAGATATTGATTTTACAAAATATGGAAGAAATACTAAGTTTTTCGTGACCAAAATTATTTGCATAAAACATATGTGAAATCTACCCGGAGCAATCAGCCGTATAGGATACCCATGATCTCTAGGAATATCTTCACCGTTCATTTCGTAAGCAATAATGACTTCATCTTTCATTGCTTTTTCGAACAATATCGAAGCTTCATAATGATTACCTCCAAATATGATCACTTTTTGCTTATGATTTCACCAATGATAAAAAACATCAGAACTTAATTATCAATAGTACAAATGAAACTAAAATTTTTATGCTAGGTGGTATTTAATTTCAATGAATACCCAGACAGAGACAAGAATTCATGATAAACGTTGTCTATCCTACCTTCATTATCTGCATCGGCTCCACGTAATATAACATGTTTGATGCGGGTATCTGTTGGAGATACACCTGCTGCTATGACAACATCCTAAATCATAACTTTAATTCAATTGTTTTTCAACAATGGATAAAAAATACACAACAAAAATTCATTCAATTTTTGGAAAGAACTTTAAAGATGATCTTAAATTAAATGGAAAAGTATACTTACTCGTAACCGTACGCCAGCCCACTTTGCGTTACCGATTGCCGTACTCTTCCAGTTAAGTCCTTGAACCTGAAAATAAATCCTCTATATTTAAAAACTACAAATTTTATTAATAATGAGTAAAAGCTACGATTGATTTTATTCACTACGTGAATAATTCCAAAGAGCATTGGAAATAAAAAAGTATATGTGGCACTTCGCTATTAAACCATTAATGCTGAAGAATCAGTTATTCAGAGAAAAAAATGAAGGAAGTAATAATAAGACAAAAAGTATTGGTCTTACTTTTTTTACTTTACCCATTTCACTGCGTCTATTACCAGCGCACTGCAAAGCAGAATTGACGGCCACTCGTGTAAACTTACGTTTCAAGTCATCCACTGACAGAACCAAAGGATGCTTCACAGATACACCTTCGATTGTAAGCAAATGTTTTCTTGCATCAATCTGTTTACGAAAAACATATAGCACACGGTAGACTGGTATTGTGATCCTTAAACAAAAATTCGTGCCTTAATTGAAAGAAACAAACAAAAACAACCACAAACAGACTTTCAGTCCAGGTTTTAATGAGCTAATCAATTATATTATCTAGATCTCGGTAACGAAGTCATATTAAGTGCCAAATTAAGTTTAACGTACGATTGCTTTTCGGGAAATTTTAAAATATAAGCTAAGAATGCATCAACTAATAACTAAAGTCTGTAATTAGTAATGTCTACTGAGTTGAATAACTTAGGAAGTTGATAAGAGAAATTGTAGCTTACATTAGGAACTGGCATATGATTTCGTACGTAAAACAAATCATTGGGCGTGAAGAAACTATCCATGATCAATTCCACGGGAGTTTCGGCATTAAATGGCTTTTCAGAATTGACGATTAACGCTGGATGCCGCTTTGGATCGTTATAATAAATATCATTCTGATCCTAAATATGTTCAAATTGTTGGCACATTTTTTCTACTTGAAATTTATCAATGATTATGGTGAAAAAACAGTATTATGACTGTAGCTCAAAAAAAAATTTACAGTATTACATATTGAAAAATAAATGGTTTCGTTGCTTGAAATCTCATTGCATGAAGATTACTACCTCTTGTGATAGCTTCATCTAGCAAGCTTTAAAATTAGTTAATTTTTGATTATAGATTAATTAAATCCACTATAATGTTTCAATTTTTCATTAGCAAATTTTTATCAGAATCGGCGAGAATCGATTAAAAACCTACCTTAACCTCTTCAATCAACACATCTTCACTGCTCAAATTACCAATTCTAAATTCTTCTAGCATTTGCAAAATTTCTGGTGTACGATGCTGCTGATAAATTTGCCAGTATGGTTCGACAGAATTTCCAGCGGCTAACAAAATTTTATCACCACCTGGATGATTTTCAACAAAGTCAGTAATATCATACACACCCTGAAACTTATGTGAATTTCGAAAACATAGATGCAATGAAAGTGAAAAATCTATTTTAGGTATTTGAGTTGGTTTCAGGTTTAAATAATATTTTTAAAAGTGAGCAAATAAAAAATATTTCGAAGTTTCTGAATATTAGACATAATTTATCTAATCATGTAGTGCAGATCGAGTCGAAGTACCATGTTAAATTCGAAGAAGCTTTCATATACTTCTTTTTTTGATTAAAAAAGTATGATTCAAAAAAATTCAGAAAGAACAGGAAGTTTCAGCTAAGGAACTGTGATCAATGAAAATTAAAAATTACTGATTTATATGTAACCCAAATCCTTTCAGCGTCTTTTCCGTGTTTGTTAACCTCGCGCATCCGATAAGTAGGAAGATCATCTCTCTTACAGTTACTCGTATCAATGTTCGAATCAGAATGCACCATGTTCGTTTTATCTTTCAGCAAAATTAAACCGGATGAAATACCTAAGGCACCAAAGCAACCCAATAAAATCCATCGTTTTGAACGATTACAAGGATTATCTGTAAACAAGTAACTAAAACAATACAAAATTAATTATTTAATAATCTAAGTAAAAATTTACCTGTACTCTAATAAAAGAAAACAAGCAAACTGGTTTCCAAATAATTTTAAAAAAGTTTGATTAGAATTTTAATCGATAATAATTAAATCACTAATACAATGTAAATGATTGAGGGATTGGAAGTCTGTAAAATTTTATCCAGCAATTTTTTAGTTTCATATCAAAAATGATAAAACAAAGTATTTATAAAGACTAAAAATGATTAAAAACGTCATTTCTGAGGTCTCCACTGGACTAGATAACTTTCATTTTTCATAAAATATTAATGTTTCTTTAAATAAAAGTAGATAAAAGAGAAAATAAAAAATATTACCTACTTTTTTTGGAGAAAAAACAAAACAGCCAACTTTTCCCACAATCAAAGCACTTTTTAAGTACAGAAAGAGAGATGTTGTGAATAATTTTAGCATAATAATTCATATTTAATATCAAACAAATTTATTTGAAATTAAACATATATTATATTGAAACTACTTATAATATTTGCACCAAAATGATCAAAATGCATCAATGAAGATAACCTGATGTTTTAGAGGTGTCTGAGTAATTGTTCCTTGAAGAGTAATACGAAGAGAAAATCTTAGAATACTGTACGTTCTTCGTTGATTCAAACTGCTTTATCCGATGAAATATGAATCGAAACAAGGCAACCATATCGCAAAAAGTAATACTTTTATCTTTAAATATTAGCATTTTTTGAACAATATTATGAACTAATATAAACAACGTCACTGCTAATTATATTAGTTCATAATAATGTTCAAATAACGTGAAGAAATACATTAAAGTGCTAGTAATTTGTAATTTAGTTTTGTCTATTTTCATTTAATTTTTAAAACTTTAAAAATTTTGCTAATTGAAATTAATATTAGAATTGAGCCAAGTTAACATGAAATGGCCTAGTCCTTGATAATACTTCCGTTCCATTTTTTTCAATTAATTAAGTTTTTTTACAGCGTTTATTTAAATCAGTACAAGTTATAAAACAAGCAAACTGATCATAGCAGCAATTTCTAGAAAATATTAAACTTACTATATATTTATAAAAATATTAAAGACTTACTACATATTTATAATAAACGGTTAAGTGAACATGAAAGTACTCTGTTTCCACGTGAACTATCATCCGCATGCTGCGTAATTAAGTCATGTAAAGTGCTATACGATGACTGAAACTGAATGAACCTATCTATTTTGTTCACTTTTTTACTCCCAAAATAATTTCCAAACTTTTTGATGCCATAATGCTAGAACAAATGATCCGAACTTTAATCCATTACTTAAAATTTAAGTATAATTGTCAAAATGACAACGGTATTTATTGGAATAGTTTTTATTGCTTCTGGTCCAACTATTCAATAATACTACAATTTTATTTATGCATCTTACAATACAAGTAAGTGAGTAATTAAATATGTATGAACAGTTAGAAGACTTTCAAATTAGATAAAAGATGGTAGAATGAGTGCATGAACGATTGCAGTGAGTTGCTTGAAAGTGGGAAAACAAAACAAACTGTATTACATTGACGCATTCTGTTACTGACGCGAACGACTACCACAATTACAGAAAGACGAACACAGAACTATCTCATCAACAGAGTGTAATTAAAAGAAATTAGATGGAAAAAAAGCTGAAAATACAATACCTGATGCAATTATTTATTTATTCGTTGCAAAAGGCACAACTAACAAAGTTTAACGGTGAAAAATGCGTGAAAAAATATTTCTACTCAATATTTCCTTAACTGTTCAATTTGTCATTATTTGCAGTCACAAATTTTAGAAGGAAAGACTAGAAGGATAAGTATGAACTTATGCAAATATCTTACTAGCATAGCTCAAGACTAATCTTTTTTTTCACTTATTCTGCTTATATTTTTAGAATGTGTCTGCATCACAACTTATGACAAATTGAACATTACAGCTTCTGACGGGGTGCAAACAATTTAAAATGCTTTTATTTTATTATTTAGCATTTTTAACAAGATAAAATTCATGAATAAAAATATGGCATGAAGCATGAAGGATTAGGACAATGCACGGTATTACTTGGGAACAACAAATATCATTTTTGCAATTATTTGAAAAATAAAAAGTGATAAAGTATAACAGTTCGCACAATTTTTGTGCCATTTTGTTACAAATAAATCATGCTATGGCAGAAATTTAAATTTTGCTAAATTCATATATTCATAATGCAATGAAAAATTAGCAAATCCCTCCACAAATTTACATAAAACTGAAGCACATTTGTTCACAATAACAAGCATAATTGAGATGACATTTGCATAATGTGTATGAGAACAGCGTGTTAATTCTATCAATGGTATATATCGAGACTGTAACAGGCAATAATCTTTTCATTTTGTAGTATAAATGCGAGTACTATCAGTAGATGACGATGATATCATGGACTGGAATCGTTGTACATTTAAATGAGCTTATGAATCTCTGTTTAGAAAACAATTCTTCTTTTTGGATCTTCTGCATTGATAAGGTCTGCTAAGACAGTTTTGTAATATTTGAATTATCAAAGTTAATAGTACTGAAATATGCGTTGTTCAGCACATATTTGCTTCTAACAATTGTTTTAAGTTTGTTCTTGTTCAGTCTTAAAACATAGTAATTAGATCAGTTCTCTCTCATTTCAAATTTTTGCATTTATCTTCTCAAAAATGTTGTGCTACTTTAAAAAATAATTCGATTATATATTTGTAATTGTGAAGTCTGATAGCAGTCTTGTTAGACCGTAATAAAGATCACTATAAAAAGTATATTTCTCATTAAAAATAAAATTTACGGAAAAAATTGTTGCTAACGAATTAATTTCTATGCTAATTATATTACATTAATGCTTTTTCTGTAACCAACCAAAGAAATTACATTTAGTTTCAAGTAATATACATTCATGTAATTAAAAATGAGCACTTTTATTGATGTTTTTACAATCGTGCGATTAAATAATGTACGTGTTAGTCGCAAATTATGTACAGAACTTGATTGTATAATAATCACCCAGCAGATTTTACATTGAGTTGCCCAATAAAACGTCGAACAAGTTCCACGGGAAATGGGAAAATGATAGTTGAATTCTTCTCAGCTCTGAATTTTACAGTCATTAATTTCAAGTATCAAATTATATTGCCAATTTGGTAGCAAAAAAATGCGCAAAGTTTTCAAAAGTTTGAATTAATAACTTGCAAAATTTTTTGCTTATCCCTCTATAAACTTCTGTTAATTGCAATCTGAAAATGACTGATTAAATTAGGGAATAAATTAAACGAGTTAGAGAATTATCTCTTATTTGATGAATCTTACGCAACGCTGCTTAGCGTTTGCAGATATCGAAGTTGCAATGCTGCTGGTGAATCTGATATTGTAAAAGCGGCTTCATAGAGAGAATGTGATGCTAATTGTTCACCTTCTGCTGCAATTACCTGCAATTTATTAGTTTTATTTAACTTTAACAAAATTACAGTAATATAGACAACTGTAACAGAATTAATATTTGTAGTGGTTATCTTTCTAAAATGAATGCTGAGACAAAATCTGCTCTAAGCACTTTAAATTCATTTATGAATTAAGTAACCTTTGCCCTTGCTTCGCGGGTTGCTTCAGCTTCTGCAGCCATTGCACGCTGTAATTGCACTGGAAGCCTTACATCTTTGCTAAAATATCAAATTCTCAAGAAAATTAGTGAATAAATAAGCTGATAAATTAGACAAGCCTTAGAAGTTGTGAAAGGATTCAATTGCTTTAGGAATGAGTGATGATCGCAATTTTAACAGCTAATAAATCTTTTATAAATTTAATAAAGTAGCAAAATTTGAGGAATAAATCATTGCTTCAGTTATTATTACCTTTATTGTTTTGGAAAACTGTTAATATTTAATAGAAACTAGAGCAAAGTAACTAATGTTATGAATTAATAATGCTTGTCACAGAACGGATTATAAAAAAGCAATAAAATTAAAGAAATATTGCAAGTACATTTCCACTCGTTCGACCTTAATCCCCCAACTCTCTGTAACATCATCCAGAAGTATCTGAAAATAATTTTCTTTAATTTGAGCAGAATTTTTCTAACTTTCACATTCTTCTCCATAAGAATTCCCAGTTATTGTCGTTTTTTGTTTATCTTGTGTAACTGACTGATATTTTTAATTCAAAAAATTTCCTTCTTCAATTGAACAATTTAATGGATAGCAAAAAAATAAAATACCAGCTATTCAGAGAAGCAGTACTTTTCAGTTAGAAACAAACTAAATTAACACAAAAAATTTATTAAATATAAAATTGAAGCAAAATTTAATTTAATGATTGTGTCCAAACTTTGTTTAAAACTTCTGATGAATAATAGAGCATGATAATATATTATTACTTGTTAATTAATAGTTAACAAAATTGCAGTAATTGTTAAAAGTATAATTTAATATTTGTGTTCACGTATGAATACTATATTTGTTAAAGTGGAAAAATAAAGACCTGCATAGAAAATGCGATTGCATCTCGATCAGACAAAATCTCAGAGAGATTTTTTGTTCCCAGCATATTACGCAGAGTTGTTTGCGCTAGTAACCTCGTAGAATGATGAGCATTTTCCACGTTTGCCACGGAAATGATAGCATTACAAACTCGATAGTATACCACAGCATCTACACTTACTGTTACTGAATCTTTTGTTAAAATCTGAAAATTACCGTGAATTTTTGAAAATATGCACCAAATCACATCGATGATATAAATTGATTAATTAATTTAGTTCAATTTATCAATTAAAATACTTCTTTATAAATTGTAGACAAACGATAAACCTCCTGGGGTGGAACATTGAAAGACACAGTGCGTAAATCTACTTTAGCATATGACTCTATACATGGTAATACGAAGAATATTCCTGCAATACAGACTCACTACTACAAAATAATTATTATTTCAGAAAGGCTAAATTAAATTTACTCAAAAAACTGTAATAATTTCAATGAAATTGAAGGAAGTAGTGATGCACTGATAACTGAGTGATAAAAAGCCCTGAACTCAATATTGACCTGGACCTTTCGCACCTCCTCCGATTAACCTTCCTAATCGAAATATCACTGCTCGTTCATATTCTTGTACAATCTTAACAAATCATTTTTCAAATTCTATTAAAGTTTTCAATTACTCAATTTGCTTCACAATTTATTAAGGAAACATAAGTAATTTTTCCTAGCACATTTGCTTTACAGAGGAGAATACACTCCAATCCATCTATTCTTACTTGAATATACTTTTTTTTAAATTGGTTGAGCAGTAATTAATCATTGATCCATAAGATTTTATTTTTTATTATATATTTATTAATTTCTAGGGATATTAAACTAAACTTTACCTTAAGACAGAAACAAACTGATATAGGAAATGTGGAAAGGAGTACAATCCAGGTGAACATAATTACGATCCATCCACAAAATCCCACGCCTGAATCGTAAGTATCCGCTGAAATAACTTAAAATATATTAATTACATGAAATACGAAAATCGGACTAATATTAAAAATTGATTTATGAGAAACAATAAAAAAAAGAACAAATTTATCACTTAAAAAAACATAATTTAAGTAAGAATTTGAATTAATTTGCAAATAAGAATGTGCCCTGAAAAAGGAACAATTGCTTAGCACATCACATACAAAAGTAAGAATGATTGATAATAAATTGTGCACTGATAGTATCTTCAATCTCAGTTTAGTGTTCAAATTCATTCTTTCATGCAATTATGGTTAAACTAAATTTACACTCTGAAATGATTTATTTGTATACCTTTGATTTCATATATCACTTGATAAAAATATTTATCATAAAATAGGTTTTATAATTAATTATTCATTTTATTTATTCAATTTATTCACTCTTACTTGTAAAACAGTTTTGCACTGATAACGTGAAATCAAACATCAATAATTTATTTTGTACAACATTTCGCGATTGCAGTAAACAAAAAAATTCCTTTTATTTTTTTAAATTTAAAACCACTTTACTTTACACTTAAGATTACGTTATTATCTATCTATCTTTTCAACATTTTTTATTTATTGCTGACCATTATTAACTGCTATTACTGCTTGCCCACATTAATACTATGAAGCATACTTAAATAAAACTAAACTTGCGGAGCATTTTTACTATTTTTATTATCGATATTATTAGTGCAGCAATGAGGGGATGAAAAAAACTCATTTCAATTTTGTTTTACTGTATTTTTATTTTCGTGATATTTCTGATTTTTACTCTGAGAAACATTTAAAATTGCAAAGTAAAAAACAGATAATTGTTCTGTTGGAAATTTTCAAAACTGACACAATTTGCAAAGTTTGAGGCGTAAAATTAGTAAAAAATGAAATGATTGAAAAGGCTAAGCAAATATTTGAATAAAAATATAACAATTTAACGACGAGAGTCACAATAAAACTGCAAGATAAAAAAGGATTAACAGATGAAAGTAGAAATGTATTTTGTTGATTACTTTTTGTTGTTAGAAAACTGTTTTAAATAATTAAAATGCGTTGTCATTCGTTTTTCTAAGACTGAATTTTGTCAGAAGTATGGACTAAGTGCCTTCTGGCGGAGTCATTTTAGCAATTACTTCAATACAAACATTTATAGCTTCTGAATGTCATTATTAAAGGTCAAAAGTGTATATACTTGCAGTCAATTTTCACCTGAAAACTTAAGTGCTTTTTTTTTCATACTTTTTCATTTTTTGATATGAAAAAATAAATCCAAAATAGCAACAGAAATTTGAATAAAACTTTATTATTAAAACAAAAAAAGAGATTAAAAAGTTTATAACTCTTACTATGTTGATGATATTTGTTGGAATAGTAATCAAATTATTAGTAAAATGTCAAGCACTTAAACTATAACTAATAATAATTATAGCACTTCAATTTCAATCTCGAGTAAATACTACTTTCGAGTTATTATGTATTTTAAAACAAACTCGTGATAAAAAATTCACATTTTCAAATAATGCTTTTATGTGGAGCGAAGACTCTTCTTTGTTTTTAATTACTAATAAATATGAGTGCAGCTTAGTAGCAGCTTAATTCAGTACTGAAGCAAGTTTTTGAATAAAAAATTTGTAGTTTATAT
Organism: Thelazia callipaeda; assembly: GCA_900618365.1. Classification (NCBI taxonomy): domain Eukaryota; kingdom Metazoa; phylum Nematoda; class Chromadorea; order Rhabditida; family Thelaziidae; genus Thelazia; species Thelazia callipaeda. The sequence continues at coordinate 32,350 of UYYF01004520.1, forward strand.
TTTTTGCAAAAGAAAAGATTAAGCAATTGGGTTTACTTGTATTGTTTGTATAATTTGTGCTTGAAAAAAGTTTCAAATGTAAAAATTTATTCATATTTTTTGAAAACAAAAAAATCAATGAAAATTGTGCTTAATTTGCCAAAAATAACACAAAATTTTGCTTAATTTTGAAGGAGTCGTTGATTACTGATGCATGACTTTGCACACATTATGTCTATCATTTTCTTCTTCACTAAAGTACCAAGACAACTTTGTTGCAGTACAAGCAAATTTTATGCGATCTAATTATTAATATTATCATGCAAATTTTTTTTACTTAATTATTTGTAAAAAATTTTTAATTACTAAAAATATGTTGTAATAATAGCGATTATTAAGCTGATGTCAACTAATTTGAAATGCTTAGCTTTAATTCATCTCTAAGTTTGAATTTTGCCTAATGCGTTATTTGAGTTGTTGTAAGATTGAAAAGTGGTTAAATTCAATAAAAGTTATTTGTATTAAAATAATTGCGCTTGAAATTTTTCAGTTACTTTCAAGTATTACAATTTTGATAATATATGAATGTCAAGTTAAGAATCATTAAGTAATTCACAGAGTACTCTTATGTTGTTGTTTGTATTTGCAATGCAAAGCACAAAAACAAAACGTGAGAATGAAAACTTTTACGTGAATGAAAAGTGATCGTCACATTCATTAGTTTATTTAATAAAATAGTCGGAGCTAATATTAAAAATTTATTTTGGCTCTTGTTTAAGTCTAAAGAAATCGGGTCAACACAGAGTAACTAATAGCAGTAACTTTATATATTATCTAGTAATTAATCCACTTTCCATCAATTACTTTATCATATAATTTACTCCTCTGCACTTATCTAAATTCTATCGTTTCAGTATTAAATTCATCTCTAATTAAAGTAGCCAAAACAAAAATAAACGACCAATACATCTGAAAATATTCATATAAATAAAAACTAGCTCGTAGTAATTTATTACACTGTGCAAAAGAAGATCATAAATTTGAGCAGTAATATTCAAGAAGACATACGAATGAATGAATTCTCCAGTACACATCAGAATTAACAATTATTCTTCTAAGTGAAAAATTTAGTACAAATTACACACAATCAAATTTGCATCAGCGGAGTCTGTTAAAAATTAAATAATTTGCATAATTATCATTGAAAAATATTGCATATCCTTAGAAGTAAACTGTATGATTTGATTTTTCATACATAAATTAAGCTTTTGATCAGAATTGAAATAAAGTTAAAGTGTTTGTTCAATACCAAAGAATTGATGAAAAATGAGAGGAAATAAAACGTTCTCAGTTTAAAACTTTATGGAATCACTCGAAATGTGGATCATAGCGTATAGCAACAAACTGATTAGGCTTAAGCTTGTACAGAAAGCAACTTAAGTTGGAATGAATTTCGTGTGTAATTACTAAGAAACATTTATGAATCAATTTTGTAAAAAATATTTTTTTCTTGCTTTTGTAATGTTAATCCCAATTCCCTTAAATGACATGTAATTCAAAATTTGTTCGGGATTAGTTTAAATTTTCGATATTTGGTCGAAAGAGCTCTTAAAAGATCTTCTTCTTTCCAGAGAACAAAAAATGCAACATTTAATAATAAATAATATAAAAAGGTTCCATCCTGAAGTTTGCTCTTAGAATTCCTTTCATAGATTGCAAATAAATGCAAAGTAGACTTGAAGACAAAGCTAGAATTTACGAGATAAGTCTCGGCTTGATGGAATTCATTTTATGCTTAGCATAAAGTAAATGAATGAATTCATTAAAGGAATATAAATAAATTACTGAAATAATTTTGACGTATTGCATATCAATGCAAGCAATAATTGATGAAATTCAATACTTGTTTTTTTTTAATAGTTTTTAATTTAATTTCAGAATCCTTGAGAATCGTTAACTAAATAACACGACATGTACAAATTTATTAGTTAGGCTACTAATTAAGATATGTCAATTGTTAATAAGTTTATTGAAGCTGTCATTACCAGCACTACTTTTGTTGTTAGCATTATCGCTGTTAGTTCCATCACAACAAACACTGTTTTTTGTTATCTCAGTTGTTTGAAAGTTTTTAAGACAACTCTAAATTGTTGTGAAGTTTATATCACAACACTTTCAGAAAAAATAAATAAATAAAAGAATAACTCTGATAAATTTTAGAACAAAATTATATTGTGTTTTTCAAATAATTTCAAAAAATTATGACAAATAATTTGTTTTCATTTTAAATTTTAAATTGATACTATCTACTTTCATGAAAAAATTAATGTAATCAAAATGAAATCTAAGAGATACTATTTTTGGTCTGATAGCAGTAAATAAATTTACTTAGCATCACTATAGATATTGTCATAGATTACAGTTCATCTACCACAACTTTAATTTATAACTTTTAATAGAAATGAAACAATAATTCAACTGGTATTTTGCTCAGTTTGTAACAGAATAATAAACTTACGATGAGCATTTTGTGGGTAGTAAGACAATTTCAATTGTGCCAACGATTGTCGTCTCAGTTTTCGTTCTTCTTTTGCGAACAGTAAGGGATTAAGGGTGAATCGCCGATTCATGCGATTGACCGGCTGTTGTCCTTGTTCGAAATCGTCATTCATATGCAAATTATAGTCTTTGCTATTTTGAGATTCTATCAGTTCTAAAAACTTTTACACTACTTTTATGACTTCATTTCAATAATGTTAATATTAATAATAATAATAAAGTTGAATAAAAAGTGTAATGTTTTTATATTCCATTATAAGCAAGAATGCAAGTTAATAATTTGAAGTTTAAAGTTAATTAAAGAGTTCGTTAGATCATTACGCGAATATTTTGAATTTAAAACTGATAATTATAGCAAATGAAATTTATTTTCTTAATCAAACTTCTTTAAGACATAAATGAGCGAGCGTAGAAACAATAATGTCAAAAGTAATATAAACTGCAATGAGATTAAAAAGCTGAAAAAGAAATGAGTGTTGGAGTTTTAATAGAAATGTGTTTTGGAAGTTAAACTTTCAGTTTCAGTTTGTGATTATATTAGTAAAGACGAAAATGTAAGAAAAGTCTTTCTAGCAAAAGTAATCAAAGAAAGGCTTGTAGCAGAATTGATGATAATGTCAGCGTCACCTTAAGTATTACTCTCTCGAAGGGCCTTCTACACTTAACCTTTCCTTCACTACTTTCAGTTTACAACTTTTTTAAGCAAAAGCCTCGCCACGCCTAATCTTCTTCCATACTCACTTTGAAAGTACCATTTCTTTAATTGACATTGCTTTCTGACACTATTTTACAATTTTAATGTATGCAAATTTTTGCTTGCACTAGATGCTAAAATTACTGCGTTTACTCGATTTTGTCTTGTTAAAACTTATCTAAAGCAAGATTTTTATTGCAAATTGCAATTAAGTACCTTTAATGTAAAATAAATGAATGCTATTGCCTTTGTCACACTTGTCAATTACTTAATATTTTTGCTCAAATATGAGTAAAACATTTGCAGTGCTTGTTTTTCAAAATAATTTTGAACTAATTTTTGCAAAACGTTCGAACTAATCAATTTTGTGAAACAAAAAAATCGTTTAACATTAGAATCACGATACGAATAACAATAATAATAATTATTATTAATAATTAAGTAATAAATAGTAATTATAATAGTGGTAAGAGATATTGAAAAAGATTTGTGAAGTAAATGCAGATATAATTTGCATTATACGAGCAAAATAGCTAGTTATTCAACTTGTGTTTCGCTGACATATATTGGCAGTTGTGGTTAACTTTGAGCTATGTATGAGTTTCTTAGCATTTGTGTTTGTTTATCAGAAATTTAAAAAATGATCAAACAAGTGAACACTACTTTGAAGTTTTTTTAATTTTTCGCAGACAAAATATTCATACAATAATAATGAATAAATATAACAGTAAAGTAATAGTAATAAATGTTAATGTAAAAAAAACAAACAAACAAACAAACAGCGAAGCAAAAATAATTTGTATTTATAGCTGCCAGCATTTCTTGAGAACATAAATTTGAAAGTGATGGAATTTTCAGTACTAATTAAAGAACAAAACTGGCTTTCATGTAATGCTCAGTCCATTCGAGAAGTAATAATGAGAGTTAGGATAAAGTATTGTGACAATTATGCCTGCAATAGATATGTTTATTTTCCTAAATAGTATAACAAAGTTGCCAAATTACTTTAGTAATAGCAAATGTGAGCAACGAGAAAGTCTTTGCAAATAATTATATTTTAATTCTCGATATTTTCAGAAATAAACACTTCAAAGAAGAAAGCAAGCAGAAATAATCTCTTCAGCCAATACTAATTGTTAAACTTCAACTTATACGATTTCTAAGGCTTAAAGTATGCATAATTATTTAGATTGACTGAATGAGAAATTGTTAATATTAATTATTAAGAAAAATAATTTCAGAATTGATCAGTTCAGCGTACGGTTTTATTAATTAATACGACAGTAATAGCAGGAATAAAAGATTTGCGATGAAATTAGATAAACTTGAGACAATAAACAACTGATTTTGAGTTCGTTTTAAGTATTCAGATTAATTAAAATTATTCATTAAAACTTGAATTTATAAAATGTCATATTTCTAGAAAATGGTTGTCTATAAAATAAAGCTAATAATAACTCACGAAAATTTACTATTCACTGACAACGTATTTTTTTCATAGTAACGTTTGTTATAACTTTTCGGAAAGCAAAGCAAAAATTTATTGAAAGCATTTTTACTACTTTCTACGGTAAAATACCGCAAATATGCCACTCCAATAATTTTTTCAGAAATTGAATTTTGAAAAGACAAAAGTTGAAATTTGAAACCTTCACTTGTTCAGTTTTCTTTAATCAGCTTCAGTTTGTGCAGTTTTTCGCAAAAATAACTATTTACTGTCCTAATTTATTAATAAACTCGAATTTTAATGAAAAGTAAGTAAGAATGTTACATAGGTGAATTGGATTTATTTCACAGTTTTTTTAATCTATTATGTAAATAACTCAAATAATTCTTGCTAGATATTCATGTCTATTCTTTAGTAAATAAATTAGTGCAGAGAAATAATTAAAAATAAATTGTCTTAACGTATTAAAAAAATTTGATTTACGTTTTAACAGCATCATTGAAGATCAATTTTCAAAATGCTTAAAGAATAAAGTTGAGGTTATACGTGTAATAAATATTTCACTTACGAGAGCAAGTTTGAAAGCATTTAAATGCTTTTAATTATAAAGACTAATGGATCAAAATATGACTCAGAAGTAAAGCCTTGATGATGGTTCTCTTATACTGGCTTAAATTATAATTTCAAATTGCTCAGTCAAGAGCACATTTAAAACATTCAAATAATGATATCACAGAACTGGATAAATTTTTGAAGCACGTTTATATTAGAATTTAAAGCTTAATTTATTTACTGTTTTGCATAATAAAATTATCTTAGCTTCATTTCAATATATGTAAATTTTTTGATTTTCATTTCAGTTTAATTCACCACTTTTATCTGTGAGATATTGAGATTCTGTGATATTGAAGCATAATACGACCAAATTTAGATGCTTTTTTTTAATTAGTAAAATTATGATACGAATCTTTCGGCTAATTTCACGCAAAATCGCATGTTATATTATGATCAAAAAGTTAATTAAAATTAAACTCAGATTAACTTCAAGTTCAAATTTGTCTTACTTTAAATTCGAATAATGAAAGTCACTTTCAATGTTTTTGAGAAAATTCTTCATTGTGAAGAAGATTGAATCATAAAAGTTATTAATTTTTTAATGTAATGTGATATTTGTTTCACTTTAAAACTTATATAAAGCCATTAAAATCATTTAATTGTTATCACTGCATCACTTGATTTTGAGTATAGCATTACAACAATTAGAAATGACAAAACTCAATGATAATTAACAACAAAAATAATCGCATCGATAATAATATTATTAGAATAATGATATTATTAGAATATTGATATTATTAGAATAATGATAGCGATGAAAGAGTAAAAGTAGTGAAATAATTAATAAGCGAAATAAAAATATGCCAAAAAAATAAAAATGCTGATTGAGTGATTGTAGAATGGTAGCAACAATAATAATAGCAATAAGTGTAATAATTACTATTTAAAAGTAACTTGCTTGCTCGCACTGTGTAAGTGCTATTTCTGATCACATATTTAAGTTAGCGGAAGTACAAGAAATCACAGCAGTATTCATTTTATGCATAAATAAGCAAAAAATTTTGGCCAAAAAAATTACAGATTTAGCTTGGATAAAGCAAAAATAAATGATAGATAGTTGAACACAAATGTGGCAGGCAATTCCCTACTTGCTGATGCTTTTTGGAATTCTCACTTTAATTTAAATAAGACTTAAATTTTTGCTCTTTTGTTCTGTTCTTATTGTGCTTAGTAAGTAAGTATGCAGTTATGAAGGTATAACAATGATAAAAAAGCTAATTAAGTGGTTAATTTTAGCATTTACGCAGTGTTGTGGGTAATTAAAGTTGAGAAGAACACGCTGAAAGCTGAAAAATTTTTGATTGCTGACGATGAACAACATTTACTTACTTTTTCAAGCGTACTTCTCGAAAATTTGACTTAAATAAGCGTTAAATTGATGGGAAGTTAAGAAAGAACAAACTGCAATACTATTAGTAACAACTCACTAATTTGAAGGATAAAGTTGGAAGGAACATAATCCAATTCTCCTTTCCACTTTCTTAATTCTTAATTTTGAGCAGATTTCAAAAAATTCATGCAAAATGAAGCAATACCCTGTGATGGCTGCGTTGCTTGCATTATTTTATTCAATTTTTATCATTTAATTTCATATCAACCATAATAATTATAGATTATTGCATATATGAACTAATTTAAATTTGTTTATAATTGTGCTAATGATAGAATTGAAAACAATGAAAACATTAATGAATAATTTACAGTTGAACAGAAAACATTTGTTAGTTCCAAAATTTCACTATCGTAATTGGAAACAAAAATATCAAACATTACTTTTTTGCAAAATTATAACTTTTATAGCAAATAAAAATTTGTAAGTAATTAGTCAACTATTATAATGGATAAAAACTTTGACTTTTGCTTTTATTAATAATGCTATTAATAATATATTGAAGAAGGCATTTGGATTGAAAATTTCTTGCATTACCTTGTCATTTATATCCAGTTGAGTTTTGCTCGCACGTGCAATTAAAATTTTTACGATCAAGCAAAATTGCTACAATTTAAATGCTAAAACATTTTGAAAAATTCTAACTCAACGTGCGAAAAAGCTCAAATTCAATTCAAAAGTACGCCAGATCTTACAAGAATTGTTTTTAATTACACTTACAAGATAGGTAAGCATATTGCCCTCATTCAAACAGATAGACGACTTCAAATTACCATTTTACTATTTGTAATTTTAAATGGCTATCTCATTTTTTTTGTAATCATAATAATCATTTACAAATGGTTTATTTATTTTTATCAAGAAATATTGATTAGAAGCATATTTCTGATTTTTCATAATAGATTAATTAATATTCGATATTTCAAATATGCAACATTTTCCAGAACACATGTTGAATAGATTGCAATGAAATAATAATCTTAATTTTATACTCAATTTAATTTTCTTAAATTTAAATTATTTTCATCAAAATGGCACAGACAGTTATTGAACCTTTCAGCACATGTATTATTAATATCAAAATGCGAATTATGAAAAAAATTTAATAATGAAAGTTCATAATTACTTGTCTGTGACTAATTCTATTACTCGAATTATTACAATAATCTGATTATTTTCTGTCATTACTAGTTTTATATTATATTATTTCTGTTTGCCATCCATCAGAGAAGTGTTGCATAACATTTGAGCAATGACAGCAAAAATAAAAATGTACTCAAAAGTGAGAAAAAACTGACTTAGAAGTTAGAAGCGAAGCACGCAGTCATAGAGTTCAACTCAAAAATGGCATAACTTCGAAGAATGTTCAAATTATTGCATTAAACTTTTTGCTGGTCAAAATTTGAATCTCAGATCACACACACAGATGTTTGCATCTGAGAAAAAAGAAAGCAATACATTTTTTGTCATTCATTCATTCAATAATTGCAAAAATTGTGCAAATTGCTAACTATCACAGTGCAATAAATTGCAAGCAATTAGTCAGTTCTAAAAGTAATCTTGATGGCATTTATCTTTTGCGAATTTTTAAATTTGTGAAGTTTTCTAAGACAGTTATACGTTTAACTTTACAAATGTTTACGCTTGTAATTGCTAGTCTTGACTAACTTTATACGAGATAAAGACTAGCTTTTAGCATTTATCATCCACTTTTTGTCTTCTTCATTTCTTCTTGAGCTTGCTGAAGTATACGTTTTTTAACTATTTAATCTTGAACTACTTCAATAATTCGCACTCTCATTCGCATGCTTGTGTGTGCGTGTCTTTATGCCTCAACCTGAATTGATCTATTCATTATGCTTTTTTGAATTCGTAAGAAAGTTTAAATGTTCGATTGATTTTTCAAATTTATTTCCTTTTGGCTTCTCGCATCTTTTTTTCTTTATTCGTTTTAAATAGCATTAATTTTTTAATATGTACATTTTGATGACACAATTTGCGTTCTAAATTGCAGTAAAGATAATTGGCATGGAAACGGAACTCAGTGATCGAAAAAAGCAGAGAGAGGAGATTCCTAAATATCTGATAACAACAATTTTGGAAGAAGAAATGACAGATTATGGAAAGTTTACTTTAAAGATAGAAGTAGGATGCTTTTTACAAATTTTAAAATGATTCTCAAACGAATCTCATATTAAGAAGCAACATTTCTCTGACCTGTTGCATGAATTTACGTTCAAAATGGGAATATTGGTGTGTAATTATCACTTATAACGTGTAAATTATGCATTTTTTGATGAACTTTTACTTAGTCAAAAAGTAGTTAGTTTTGAAGTACTCTTTTTCCATCTCGTTATTGTATCGAACAGTCTGAGCTGAAGGAGTAGAATGAAACAGATAAACGTATGAGCAATAGAAAAATGAAGGTACTGATGAATTACATCGACAATAGCTCGAAAAATAATACGGAAACTTGAGAAAAAAAGTATTGCTTCACGTAAAAAGTAGAAAACACGTATAATTTCATGTAATAACAACAATTTATATTACGAGTAGTATTTTTCAAATCAGAATTTTTACTAAATGAAATAATTAGTACAGTTTTGGAAGAAAATACGTGAGTTTATGAGATAGTGTTTTGGATTGTAAGTTCGGTAAATAATCAAAATAAATCAAAAATTACAACTTCGATTCATAAATCAGTAAGAATTGTAATTCAAATTAGTAACTTCCGAATAAAAGAACTTATGAATCGGGACTGAATGGCAAAAGTAACTCAAAAAACAAATTGAATATTTATCGTTTTTAGAATTTCTAAAATGCGAATCATTTAACTGCTTGATAATTGTTCAGATGAACTTTTATCTTAATTGGTAATGAGTACAAAAATTACAGTAAAATGCTGTAAATTTTTTATGCAAAAATATGAAAAATTTTTTAAAATTATTCCAAAAAATTATTCATTTATAATATCTCCTGAAAAAAATGAAATATAATTATGTAGGAAAAATTATAGATAATCAAAAATTGCATATATTTTAATAGATGTTTTTGTTTACGTAAAAAATAGCATTTTAATATCATCACGTAATTCATAAGTGAAATACAGCTGTAAAATGCTTGAATTTTGATTACTATTTAGTTTTGAAAAAAAGTCATGTTGCTTTTACTCGGAATGGAGTTGAGAGCTTACTTTTCAGGCATTTATTACGGTTATAAACGTACTACTACTTGGTTTGAATGCTTTTTTGCAAATTCATCATTTAAAATCATCTGAAAACTATTAATTTTTAAAAAATTAACTAATAATTAATTTTTTTTAAAAAAAGAATAAAAAGAAATTAGTGAAAGTTTTTGCTGTTTCATTCGAATTTTATAATTATACTTATTAATAATAGTAATCATAAGCTTGATGACGTGAAAAATCTGAATTAACTTACGTGGATTCAATAAAAACTTCACTTTCTTGCTCATTAATTTGTTTTATTTTTTTCTTGTAATTCCACCAAATTCTGAAAAGTAAAAAAAGGTTGTATAAAGCATTTCTGAGCAATTATTTTAAAACGAGAAAAAGTTTAACGCTGAATTGAAAATTATTCCAAAAATTAATAATCTCATTGATAAGAGTACAAAATATGGTGCTAAATGAAGATGAAAAATGATAAAAAAAACTTATCTCAGAACTATCATTTTTCAAAATTAGCCATATCTGTGGGCTATGCTTTTGGCAATCAAAATTTCGGATTGTATAAATTTAATTATGTCGAAGTCCAAAAAAAGAAACTTACTAAAAGAATTACCACTATAAAAAATTATTTTCATTCACATTTTAATCAAATTTTGGCAAATTTGTCTGCAAAATATTTATTTATAGAAAATTTGATTTGATAAACGTTCATTTTCCATTTTTTTCCATCCATTACAACTTTATTTTTATTTTATAACAGTAATGACTTATTAATTTATTCAATTTACCATATAAAACTACTTTAGTATACATTCAGACATGAAATAAAAGCATAGTTTGACCTCTGATGTTAGATCATGATAAGCAAGCACAAAATTATGATTAAAAGACAGCTGTTTGGATGTAAACAAAGCTAACTAAGATAGCTTAAAGGGATTTTTTAAGTATTATTCATAATTTAATGGGACAATTGATGATGAACAAATTAAAAGCAAAAATACAAACTGATCTCTATTCAAATAAACATATTTAAAAAAGTAAAACAACATTCGTTTTCGATAAAAAATAGAAAAATAAAACAAACGCAAATTGGATAGCATGTTAAATTAGCTGTAATGAAATACTGTGGACAAAAAGTAATCTGATTTGAAGTTATTGCAGGAATCTAATTTGGACTATATTTGTTTTTTATATATTAATAGTGAATAATGCTGGTGGCTGAATTAATGTCAGAAATTTTCAAGAAATTACTACTTACATATTTTATAGTTTCGAATAAGTTAATAATATAATCAGTAACAGTACTTTAATTGCAACTTGCAATTAAAGTAATAATAATAACAGCAATAGTAATAAATTCAAATAAAAAACTTGAAAAAATTATTATAGATGAGATGAAAATGAATAAATTAAAAATATTTTAGATGGAATAAAAATGAATAAATTCATTCAAAAACTATATGTAAATTAAGGGAAATGAGAGCTATGAGCATAGAATTTTATTATGGCAAATTTTCTTACTTCCTTGCATTTACTTTACTTTTCGGTTCTAAAAAATAATGCAATGTAACAATGAAAAATATATAACTTAGCCAGTTAAAATATAAAAAAAGCACTTTATCCAAAAAAAATTTCAAAAATATAAAAAACGTAAAAAAGGTAGAAAAAATAATCAAATAAATAGCATAATTCAACAACTGAACATTTGCTTTACTAAAAATTACATGAAAATAGAAAGTTTATTAACAAGTATTAACAATTACATATCACATTAATATTATTAATATAAAAAGCGCAGATTTTATACAACTTTTCTAATTACTCACTTTTGAAGTTTAATTCAAAGGCACACAATTATATTAAAAATGATGTATCATTTAAAAATATTATTAATTTTTATTTTTTGAATTTTCTCATCAAAAAGAGATTCAACAGAATTCAAAAAAGACACAAATTTAACAGCACAAATTTTATAATTACTTATTTTATTATTCTTTTATTACTTTCAATTCATTAACAGTTGCTTTTTCTACACTTGATACTTCTCTACAATGCATGAAGTCACTAAGCATTAATTCCATTAAACTTTGGTAACAAAATCAAACAATTAATTTATCATTTTCTGAAATATCAAATTTTTTAAATTTTATTAGCTTTTCAGCTTTTTTAACAAAAATTGATGCTTCAGACGCGTATAATTTTTTTGAATTGCGACTAATTTAATTATTAGACTCATTTAATTATCAATTATATTGATTTTAGTAGAAACCGAAATTTGGATTCAGAAAGATATATACAAAGATTATCTGAAATGATAATGAATATAAACGGCTCTGCAAAACAACAGCCAAAAGAAGCAAATGCATCGCGTGCTTCTTAGTTAATAGTTCAAAAAATAATTGCAAATTGAATGCAAAACATATAATTTGCTTTTTCTGTATTTTTTTAGAAAAAACCTTGAAAATGTTTGAACATCATACTGTAAGTTTGTATTTGAAAATTGTAAAGCATTGCAATTGCAGTGTAAAAAATAAATGTGCTTGAATTGCCTTGAAGTGAATGTAAACCAATTTAATTACATTACGTGAGGGTAAAGGTCAAATCATTGAGAAAATTAACTTAGTAGACAATGTAACACGACATTTTGTTAAATGTAAATATAATAATAAATAGTAAAAAAGTTTTGCAGTAAAATAGAGACATTAAAATGTTAAATATGAGATGAACAAAGTTTGTTTTCCATTTCCATCTCGCTTTTTTCTTCACAATCAATAACGGACAAGTTTTTAATATTTAAGAATAAGCTTAGGAAAGATTAACTTATCAATGCACACCTGATGACCTTTTCTTCTACGCCTATTTAGAATAACAATTTTGAGGACAAAATGAATGCGAGAAAATATTCTAAAAAATGCAGTTTTTATTCAAAGTTACGATACTTATATCAATAGACTTTATTAAAAATGAGATTTTTTCGCTTTCAACCAAAAATAATAAATTTTAGCAAATAATCCTTTTGGTCAAAATAATAAATTTATAACAAATATGTTCTGAGATTTGAAATGAAGAAGTTGAATAGAAAAGCAGTAAACATTAAGTGAATAATTAAGTGAGTACGTGAGCTATTAACTGAGTGAGTGAGTCAGTGGAATTAAGCACTGAATCTTGCATCTTACGCACACACACATCGATGAGGGCCTAAAATATTTCCTTACAAAAATGAAAGTAATCTTACGTGTGTTTAGAATGTCAAAAATTGTCAGAAATAGCAGAAGGATAAATGGAAAAAGGTGCCAAATATTATACTTTGGTTTACGCTTGATCAGCCTTCAAAGGCTTTTTATTTTGCATACCTCAATCCTACCAAATCCTCCAGCAATTTCCGTTATTCTGCTTTATTGTGCAATTTGTTTTTCAGATTAAAATGCAAAAAAGTTTATGAATGGCTAACATCGATGAGTACTACATCTTTTCCCGTTAATCCATAGCATAAATTTCTCGTTATACGTGACCTCTGTAAGTAAACATCTAAAAATTTTGACTTTTTTGCTATTGTAGAAGGATGGAGGGATTTACTTTCTTGTGCGCTTAATTAGAGTAAAGACAAAAGCTGCTAAATTATTAACTAATAAAAGTCTAAAATATCATTTCTTTCGCTATTTATTTTCAACATTATTTGCTTGCGTCATTTGCATTATGCTGTTTTCAATGAAAGTATTTGCAGTAATTTCGGTATGCGAAAATTATGAATTCCATACGATTTCCAACACGTACGAAGTAACCTTCTCACTAAATATTACCATTTATTTATCTCTCTCACAGCACCTTTCCATCAAAGTAATGCAAGCTATTAATAATTATTAGTAAGCAATCTCATAAAGCGCAAGTTATCTTTTGAGTTTATTCCAAAACTTTTAAACACAGAAATTAGCTTTAGAAACTATCTTTTCTACAAATTAAGCTTCTGTTGACGATAAATTTATTTTGGCTGCGCAAGTTTGATATTTTTAGTATTATGAGTAAAATTACTGGCTTATATTATATGGAAAAACCAATCTTTCTATCAGTTAGTATTATACACACATACTGCTGTTCCGTCGATTTGCTTTCGAGTGGTTGAATTTCTAAGCGGTTTCATGCAAAAAATGAAGGATAAAGGGGGAAAAAACCGCATCTGGAATCATATTAGAAAACAGTGGAAATAGATGAGATGAAGGGTGTGAGAGAGCGCTCTGCTAAAGTACCAGTACCAGGTACAACAGAATGATTACGCTAGAAGCATTCGCCCGTGGAATCGAAGTTCCATAGAGCAGGTAGTCGAGAGAGGCTGAAGGCGCTCCTTGACCGTTTCGGAGAATGACGAGGGAGGAATGACCAGTTAAAAAACAGAAGTATGCAAAATTCTAGCATTGCGGATCGTCCATGTACACAGAAACAGCTCTTGGAGAAGTGAACGAAACGTGTCAAGATACAAGACACGTACTTCCAGAAAAATATGCTACGCGAGTCTAAGGCTTATTTAGATGTAAAGGAGAAAAACCTGGTGCTTATGCAAGAAGTCCAGGAGATAAACTAGACAAAGTGGACACTGAAAGCAACATCGGAAAGCGTTGATCCGTTAAACTGGAAATGATGAACCAAAGGGCAGGTGAATATGCTGCACAGAATGCCTCCAAATCAATTACTTCAAGGCAGCTCCAGATGACACAACTAAGCTATGGAGACGTGACAAGACTAGAGAAGAAACCATTAAAGTGGACATCGGGATAGAAGGCAAGTACAGAAAAGAAGCTGCTATTCGTTTTGTGCATGGCATGGACCCGTTCAGCATCAACTTGAGTACCGAAGATGGTGGCAGTTCCTACCCGTCAAGAAATGCAGATAATGATCTTTTGCTGGATCTTTGCGACCGACGAAGGTATCATGAGATCTACTCAGAGGTTTCTTGATGAGCTAGGGTTAGTCAGAAAAAGATTACGGGTAAGATAAGTCGGGTCACATTCACATAAATATTCCAGTCTTGCACTTATAGTTAAAAATAGCCACTTGAAAACCATTATGAAGCATAAGGCCATTCTGCCACTCCACTCACCGCCTTCTAGAGTACTTATATATCGAAGAATTGCAAGACCTTTATGCTGCTGAACTAACAATATCAAAAGAGTGGACTGAAAAGAGTGGCTTTGGCCGCGCTCAAATAGTTTCTAAATGCCATCTTAAAACTAAACACTCTTTTGTGAACCCAGAAACAGCTAATGAACAATAATTTATTGCAGAATGGAATGATATTCAAAACTAATGCGACAAATAAATAAAGCACTGACGAAAACAAGGATGGAATCAAAATTCTCACTTGAAAAACGTGAGGTCTTTCAAATATTTCCACATCTAAAAGTCACATCGAAAACAACTGACAACTTATCAAAACGACACAATTTGATTCAATCAATTTGAATATTACTGCAGCATTGCAAATTATTCAAATAGAGGGTAAGCATAAATGCTCATTTCACCGACAATATAAATCACAAGAAAACTATTTTTGATAAAAATCAATTTCAAATAAATGCAATATGTGTTGCGAAATTCAGTAGTACTGATATTCTTTAGAAGTAGAATTTAATTCTGAAAAAGAAAGATATTGTGTAAATGCAGTTTGCTAGAATGGCAGATGACTGCTCATCCTTTTTTAGTATATACCATTGGACGTGAAGCTTTTGCACCAAAGTGCTTCTGACACAAATGACAACTCCACTCTCCCTCTGGAGCTTGTGACAAAGGTGGTTTCAAACAATAAAGATGGAAACCACGATCACAATCATCGCAGAATAACAACTGATCCTGAAATACTGTCAAGCTTTGAAAATTCGCGGAAATTTTATTTGTTACTGTTATATAAAAACCAATATACTTTTAAAAAGCAGAGGAACAAAATAGCGACCAGTACCAATTTTAATCGTTCAATTAAATCACACTTACGTCATTGTCAGATAACCCACAGATAGCGCAACTTTTACATTCAATGCATTGCCAGCCGTATTTACTTGTGGACACAAGCATGTTATCAGTAAACTTAAGACAGCTTGGATGACCTGAAATGAAGCTAAAGGATACAAATACGTCAGTGAAAACAATTCACAAAAAACAACTCGTAATTTTCTGCTCTCAATCACAGGTGCTGAAATAAAGATTAGTGATTAACGATAGTTCAGGAAATCATATGGAAACTTCCGTCAAAACCAATGTTTGGTTTGAGAATTAATAGATGAGAGCAAGTACAAAATGAATACATGAAATTGGAGAGCATAAAACGTCTTTCCGTTACCTGCTCGACCACAGTCATGACAGTTGATGAGCTGCTCTGGTTTCATCGTTCTTTTGTTCTCATTGCAGTCACCCAAACATAAGTCACAAATGGTGGATACGTCAAGACTCGGTGACAAAACTGAAAATCACTGTATGACAATAAGACAAAATTCAGTCCTCACCAAGTTTCCGCAACTCATTCCTGTCATTACTATTTCCTTGCACCAGCTGTACTATTCAGAGAGGAATTTTTGTGTGCACAACCTTCCTCATGCACTGGTAAGCACTGCAATCGATAAACCAATCTTGAAAAATTTTCTGACCTTTGGATGGTTCCGTAATTTGAAATGGCTTCACTTTTTCCAATTTCTTCAAAACACTACGCTGTGTTGTGTTACTGCCGAAAAAAAAAGCTCATTGTTGAAAATTTTTATGCTTATGATTAATATGTATAAATATATATATATATATAACTTATATGTAAAGAAAGATACTAACTGGACACTTAAGATAGCAAACGGATAACAACAAATATACGAATATCCGGAAAACAAGCATTTCTTAATACAGTGATAATTTAATAAAATAAACCCGTCTGATGTGTCGCAATAATAGATTAGGAAAGTTTTGGATATTACCCGAGACTTAAAAGCTTTGTACTCTTTAGATATAGAAATAAGCTGGTAACCAATAAGACAAAATAATCAATCAATACGATGTGCTGGTTGTGGTGTTGTAGATGGACTGACATTATCTGCATGTACATGAGCACGATGATAGTTTAGACCCGGACGACTTTTATATTTAGCCCCACATACTGAAATAAATGTTTATAAGACTTAGATAACTATGATCAGTAATATAAATACCTTTAATCTAATTTTTTTTCACAATGGCCGAAAAATTAAAGGAATGAATGTCTGAATATAAATTATTTTGCTAACTAAAAATGCTTCACACGAAAGTAAACGAAAATACTTACAACTGCAAATGAAAGGCTTAGGATCTGGTGTAAATCCCTGAGTGGCTGGAACATTTATCGACAGTGCTGTCGCACTTTTACGACCACCACGACCACCTGTTGGGGCTCCTCTTCTCTTACGCTTTTTTCGGCCATCTGACCACTCCTCTTCATCTGAAGCTTCTCCAGGATCTTCTTCGCTTGCTTCCTCAACTTCTGCCTCTACTCCAGGTTCCTTCATCATCTGTAATTTTAAAGAAATAAGTTACAAAAGCTTTATAAAACAATCCTTTTTTCATGAGTAGCTATACGACATAACATTCATGCTTTTACCATCAAATCAATCTGATTAAATGGCTAGTCGATCATGTTTGATGCGATTAGTGAAGGATAGTGTGTTTTCATACAACAAGGATCTCAAAAGATTGCAACAACAAATATTCTCATCGAGTTTTGCCCAATTATTCAAATAACAACTTTCATTGAAAAAGACCAACACTCACATATATTTTCCGTTTTTCCGTAAAATGATTTTCAAGTGATGAACTGGCAACTGCAGAAAGTGACTGGAATTCAACTGGATCTAAACAATCAGTGTTGAGATTTAGACCGTGGAAAACCAAGTTCTTTATATTAGCAATTTTATTATTATTATTATTATCACTTTTTGATTTCATTCAAAAAATCTTTCACATCCAAGACATGCGGTCATTCCTTAATTTAAAATTTTTAACTATTTACTTAAAAAAAGAAAAAAAATTACAAAACCTTGACTTGCTGTACTTGCTTGATTTATGACATCGCTAATACTTGGATTGCATTCCAATATATACTTCATCTCAGTTGCATCTGATGTTGGCGCTGTTTTTTGTCGTTTCCAGCGTCTACTGACATATGTACAATACTAGAAAAATTAATTCTTTATTTGCTAGTATTTCAGTAAAAACATCAAATTACCAAATTTTTGAAAAAAAAATTTCCCACCATCTTGTTAACTTTGGTGGAAAAATCATTTGTATTTCTTGTCAAAGAATCCGAATAAAAGGAGATCGTTTGAAAACAAAACCTGTGAAGGATTTGATGGAGGATAACGATTGCATAATTCATAAACAGCATGATGAGATGGGTGCTGTGCAATCCCAGTTTGGGGATCTAAAACTGTATAACGACCTTTACGTTCAGCTTCAACTCTGCTATTCCACTTAGAGCAATTCTTCATCATTTCTATGTACATCGATTCAGAAATCATTTTCACGCCTAAAATTCTATAAATTCCTTTAAACAGTAATAACTTCAACAAAGCTTCAGCGAATTCTAGTTAATTTAGTATCACATCATATCTCAATCAGAAACAACATTGATAACCTCAGCAAATTTCATCGATTTCTATAGAATGAAGTTTTTCGCGGCCGTGCCACAAATTGTTCACGATTATAACTCGGCCAATTTACTCTACCTTTAGGGTGAACTTCTCATGTCGGAGAAAATACGTATGGAAACAAGCTACTTATTCCTTACAGTCATCGGATTTGGAGCATAATTCAGTTTTGATTGGATGAAAAGTTCGTAAGGAAGATAAGACTTGTGAAGCTAGCGAATCTAATGGGCAAAATACTGTAGCAAAAGAAAGCTTTGATGAAGTTGGCAATAACATTGCTACTTAGCAATACAGAGCTGAATTAGCAAGATTTGGAATTCGTTGAGCTGTGTTAAGCTTAAGGTAGCCAGTGTAAAGTTTATATATTCGTATAAAGTTGGGAAGTAAATATGCGTTATTTGCTAATAATTACGACTGCAAACAGCTCTCATCATACTCAGTCTTTCAGTGAATGACAATTTGTAGCGTGTTTTATCATGTTTTTTCATTACTTGTGTCGTAAATTGATGAAAAGTAATCGGCTACGTGATGATTTCTTTATATGCAAAGTGGATGTGTGTGTTTTTTAATTTGAACACGAACATTTGACGTCAAATTCTGTTTAAACTGTTTCAGAAATATCAGGAATCGTTAATTTTCGTTTTTTATTAGTTAAATGTAAATCATTTCAGCCAATTACTGAATATGTTTAATGGATTAACTGATAAGTTATTGCAACATTTAGTTTCCAACAGAGGTAGCAAATGTTTACTGTTCCATTGCGTGCGAAATTCATCAGTTTATGATGTAAGTTCAACTCTTTCTTCTACTGTCATATTCTGATTGCCCCACTAACATTACTGTTATTTCCTTTACATGCTACTGTGCTTTAGTGTGGAATCTCGCCGACATTTTTTGCATGTTAATGTTAAAGATTTTCCCGGAAATGTTATTCAACACAAAATACAGTTCATCGCAGGCAGTATCACATGTAGAAAAATTCTTCTTACACTTGAAAGCAATTCATTTTGTTATTTAAATGCTCTCCATCTTCTCAACTTTTGGTCCCAGTTTAAAAAGTTATTTTCAGTCGAAAATTTATTTAAAAAATGATTAATTTGTTTTGTTAATTATTTAGTCCTCATTCACAAGTCGTAAAATTTATGATATACAAATTTGGTTTAAGTTTTCATAATCTTTTATAATTGGAAGAGGGATTATTGGAACTGTGTATATAACAGTTACCACCATTTTTAACTAATTTATTTCAGATTGCCGAAGAATCAAAACAGTCTTCGAAAAAGCGTGAAAAGCTGTGGAATAAGTTAAATCCGATTGTTGGATTGGTTCAGTGTTCAATTTTTTAGTTTTTTCATTCTTTATTCTAGTTTTTCCATACCCTTAAAGTTCTGTATACACTAAAAGTTTTACAGTTGCATAACATCGAACTTATGTTAGGGTGCTCCTCTACTTGCTTTTGCACTTGGCGCGTGGCAGTTACAACGATTACGATGGAAAACAGATCTTTTGAAAAAGATTGAAAACAATTCAAAGCAAGAAGTGATGCCATTTCCAGATGAAAAGTAATACTTGCCATCAGAAGTTTAATACTTATTGTGTTTATAAAGGCTTATGATATTATGCCTAATTTATTAGGAAGCATCCTATTTTTAGTTTGATTAATAACTTCAGCTTATCATTATTGGATGATCTTGAATATGCAAAAGTGCAATTAACTGGAGAATTCCTTCATGATCGAGAATTTTATGTGCTACCAAGAGTCCGCTTTGATGAGCGTACGTTCTTTTTTTATGTAAATTTAAGAAAAGATAGTTGATGTAGTCATTTTCAAGTCCCAAAAATGTCATTTTGAGATAAGGACGAGTCAAAAAAACGACCTAGTGTGTCCTCATTGGGTAATTCTGGAGCACAAGTCATTACTCCATTCAAGCTTTATCCGTCAGGGTATGTTTCAAATATTACGTTTTTAAAAAAGAAAATAAAATCATTTATGTTGAGTCTCTGTTCACTTTTAAAAAATTCAAAAGTTAACTAGATTTTTTACGCAGCCTTATCATTCTTGTAAATCGTGGATGGGTTCCTCCACAAAGAATTAATCCTATCAATCGAGCTGAAGGACAAGTTCAAGGTCAAGTCACATTTAATGCAGTAGTTCGTCATTCAGAAAAGGTAAAGTATGAGTGTTTAGTGTCATAGAATCAAAAAATTCACCCGTCAGGATTGACCTTTTTCTCTAATACGTGAAAACACTAACGTCTAGATAGAATATGAAATGTATTCCTTGATTTTTTACATTTTCACTTTCGATGTATCAAATTGTATAGAATTATAAGAGCAATTTGAAACAAGCTAAAAAAGATAAGATTTCTGATTTTTAATTTTTAGAAGCCCATTTTCGTTAAAAAAAATGATCCAGATAGAAATTTGTGGCTATACACAGATATTTCACAAATGGCAGAAAAATATGGTACGGAGGCAGTACTTGTAGACGCATGTTACGGTGAATTTTTTTTCCTTAGATATGGCAGGAAATCTGGACGTATGTTTGCGAAATATTTTATGTAACAAAATAAACTTGGCATATTATTCAAAAAAAAATGTTTGACAGGTACTCTGCAATAATACATCTCATAATACTTCAGATTCTACGGTAGAAGGAGGTCCGATTGGTGGTCAGACACGGGTGATTCATAGAAACGATCATATGCTGTATGCTTGTTTCTGGTTAGTTTATATTGTCATTTAATTTTGTCATATTCCGATGTTTTATGAAGAATAAATATTTCATCATGAACTTTTCATCAGATAATAGATCTTTTCTAATTAGTAAAAACAATAACGTCCAAGTGTAGACTACGAAATGCATTCCTTGATTTTTGTCTCACTTTTCAGGTTCTCCATTGGAGCAGCAGTTTTGTATGCGTGGTTTTTATGAACTGACGCAGTTTTGTTAAAGTAATAAGATGACGTAAGACTTCTCAGAAAATGTCTGTACAGTTTGCAAATGTAAAGCGGTGTATCTGTTTCATTTGCATTTCTTCAGGAATTTTCTTTCAGTGATTTGTTATTATGTATAAACATCATCATCATTTTCATTCTGACTGTAGTTTTTTGTAGAAACATATCACAAGTGCTACAATTGATCGACATTTGATATGTGTTAAAATATTTGCATTTTTTTTGTCTGTCGTCTTTATTTGACAACTCACAGAAGTACGTTTTCTGCGTAAGTTTTAGAAAAAATACTTTTATAACAATACATATTTATAACTGGTAATCCTAACTATTTGCAGATTTTTCATTGTATTTGAAAATTGTACTAAAAAAACAAATGCAAAAAACAATTATTTTTCAAGCTTCTCGAAACTTTCCATACTTTTCTATGAATCTAAGTTCGAATTAGCATCTAATTCAAAACTACTGTAATACAAGCATGTTTGAAGGATTTAATTACTGTTAGTTTTTAGCTCTTTTAAAAATTCGCTGCCACCACTATATTTTATCATCAAATAGTTGACGTTTATACAGAATTCTCCGCCACTTTTTTTTTGGCTTGCCCACAATTAATTCTATGTGCACTCATTTTGTGCCCAATAAAATTGATATACAAAGCATTACCAGAAGTTCTTCATCTGGAATGTCCTTATTACAAGGTTCAAAAGTTCACGCTAACAGATGTTAAAAGCGTAAAATTATTACTGATATGATCATGCAGGCATGACGATGACGGGAAATAATTGTCTATAAATGCTATCTCATGTTCACTAAGAGATTACAATTTGATAAAAATTGTGCAGCTTAAAAAACCTTTACAAAGTGTACACTTTTTGGAGCCATGCTTTACTGCGCCTGAATAAGGTTTAAAGCTGAGTCGACTTGTAAACTGGTGTTTCAGAGAGAGACCTAATAATTGAACAAGTTCAAATTTCAAATCACTAATCGGTTCACGTTTTACGTTTAATTCTCAAGGAATATCTTTTTTCTTTATTTTAAGTTGATGATTTTTCACATCAGTAACATAAAATGAAAGTATGCACAAGATTACAGTAACTTAGCGTGTGTTTGTTGTACGTTCAGGTGACGTGTATTCATAAAAGCATACACTGCGTTAAAATCTTATCAAGTTGTTCAAAACTTTCACAACATTTGAAGAGTAGATTATATTTTTATATCTACATGTAGAAGCACTTGATCTGGAAATGTCAAAGTCACGAAATTATTTGCTTATAGATTGAATGGCTTGAGGAAGCAAATGAAATAAGGATTACTAGGTGCCAGAAGAATACAATAAATAGTAATGGATTATTTGGGATGGCGACGTTCGTTGTTAGAGTATCTGAAGGATAATTAAGAAGAAGTTACACGTGCGGATACAAGAACAGCTTTACATCTGCAATTGTCACACGTCTACCGCTTGACCCACGCAGTGGTTTGCTCAATGATTATATTTTGAATTCTGGTCATAAGACATTCTCAACAGTGTCGTAAAGATCAGTACAGCGAAAAAATATTGAGATATTTAGTCTTAAATTATGTTGATTAACAAGCAAAATAAATGGAAATCTTGGTGATGTTTCACTTGAATATTGCTCAGAATATGATCAATATATTACTGAAAAACTATAAAAATGTAATGAAATAACATAAGAAATTTAAACGGACTCATTATTGTTCTACAGGGGTGCAGGAGCATTGCAAGAAGATAGCAGCTGTACTGGGAATGATCTGCTTAATGTTCCATGCTCTTGTTTTTACAGTGGAATCTCATCGTCGGATGAAAAATTACTCTCAGAATCGCAGTGTAGCCATTGTAAGGAAATAGGTGAAGAATACGAAGAAGAAGAAAAATCTCGGAGGATATACAAGAAAGAACGCAAATATACCGTGGATTTTTCAGTACTTTTTGTCATGTCCTATTTAATCTCAAGAATCTGAAGGATTAAATGAATCATTATATCAATAGATGAATTATTAATCTATGTGAGCAAGACACAAAAAAAGAAATACAGAAAACATACAGAAGAATTACAGTAAGAAATTTTTGTTGATTATTCTATTTTTGAAAAATTGACTTGACATGATACAGAACTTTTAAATAATAATCTCATTGTGCGAGATAATGTATTCAGAACATGCAACAGCTGTAAAGGAAAATTCGATATAGCGTACATTGGGCAGATGAATTCGAAAGTAATGAACAAATTCTTGATCAAATTTATGACAATTACTCGTTTTTCACTGTTAATAACCCAGGCAAACAATATCCGAATAAAGTGTTTGCCAGTAAATGTTTGTAATCTACGATAATGAATCACTGATCTGAAAAGAAAAAATCTCATAGTTGAGATTTTTAATTAAGGTCAGATCAGATCAGTCAGATTAATTTAGGTCAGATCAGATCAGTCAGATTAGATTTTTTCTTAATGAATTAATGAATGGCAGATTTGAAAAAATATAATGTTGATGTTGATTTTTTTTGACGATGAGTCAACAAATTTGAGTTCGGACAAATACTGCTAGAGTGCCGGAATGTGATTTTTATATTTTTAGTTTACTGCAATTGTAAACAGTATGAGCACATTCAGTTTTAAAAAACAAATTGCACAGTAGATATTTGTCACTATTATCCTCTAAATCATATCAGTTAAAGAGTGATTTTAACATTCAAATCAATCAGTATTCAAACTAAGCAATGAACTTTAGAAAAAAGTTTGAATAAAACTGAAAGCCTGAAAAATAGAGAGGACTCTCAGAAGAACGAATTTCAAAGAGATTTTTAAAAAGTTATTGGAAGCTCTTTCTGGAAGATAATTTGAAAAATCCTTAATGTTTAAATAAAGATATAAATATTATCAGTTGCATAGACCTTGCAAGCGTTTGATCTCAAACACAATTTCTTCCCCATACTCTCTTCATCACATCGTACAAACAATTTACAAAAAAAAGAGTACTAAGCAACAAAAATTATAAAATAACATTTCCAGACAGTTAATAAAAACTAGTCGTCCAAAAGAATAGATAAATTTCACGTTTTAATACGCTTTACGCATTTTAAAAAATTTCGACGTTTCAATATATCAAAGGAAGGCTAAAGAAATCCAGGGATACCTTTAGGTAGTTAGGTTATTGGTACGCCTCGCAAATTCAACCATTAATTAATTAACACTGAGACATACTGATATGGCGGTACTCTTCGAAATACCCTACAGATATAATTAAATAACTTGGAGAGAAATGCTGTACCATTAGTATGCTAGAAGACATAATGAAGTGCAGCGATGCATACACCTGAAACTCTGAAAGAAGAATGCTACACATGTTTGAAACCATTCCCACACTTGCAAAGGAATTCCGTTAAGAAGATTGTTGCTAGTGGTAATATGGGGATAAGGCTTGATGCGCAAGTAAGATAAACGTCTGAAGTGAGAGCAGATTGACGGGATATCTTGCTTTGCGATAAGAGGAGACACGAAGCAACTCTGAAATAGGCTGGCATCATAGTGAAAAAGGTTGATTACAGTCGAGAGCGAGAAAAGGCGAAAGATGATATACGTGCTAATAACTCGGGTCAGATACGAAATGCGGGACGAAAATATTTCCGTATGTAATGACGTGAAATGAGATAATAGTGAATAACCACGAACATACACGTCGAGCAAATCAGCAGTATAACTGATTACATTTTTAAATGCAGTAAACAAGAATGCAGCAACGAAGATCAGCATTTTAAGAATGACTGCCAGGGGAGCCACAGAGGAAGATTCTAGAAACCAATTTGACATCACTACCAACACTGAAAAGAAGCTAACCTTCGTCTTATCATTATCATATCACAATCATTTTGAACTTGTATGCAAGAAAAGTTATCCAGTCATTTGGATTCAAATTTAACCATTTACAGTGCTACGTTTTGTTATTCGAAGAATTATTTTCAGAGAGAGAAAGTCGGTTTTTCTGTTATCCTCATAAATTCATAATCAAATTTGCATATTGAACAAAAATTTGCATATTTTATGGAAAGAACTAGTAGTATTTTAGTGGTGTAAAATGTAGTAAAGTATAAATTACTATGATGGAATAGTTTCAGACGACTGAATTACTTAATAAGTGCAAGAATTTATCCTTTTCTCGGAGATTTGCACATTGTTGCTTTTATTGTAATTGTAATCGGCCAGTTTTATCTGTGAGTGAATTGAGCTACTGAACTTTGAACTGAAGAAATCTCAGGGTAGTACAAGTACAGAATTTATCAACGCTTTTACTCATTTTAATGATTAAGTAGTAACTTTGTACTGAAGTTTATGCAAGTGTATTATTTCTCATTAAATTTGACCTCAATCAATAATTAGTAGATTATAAATTTCAGTTTAAAACAAATTCTTTTCCGCATAGCATTACAGAAAGAATTCACAAATATACTCATGAAATAGTCAATAATATCATAAATTTACTCACAAACCAATTATTAATGTCCCAATTTATTTATAAGTCAGTCAATAATGCCCAAATTTACACATGGATCAATCAATAATGTCACGATTTACTCACAAATCGATCAATAATGCCACAATTTACTTACAAACCAAGCATTAATGTTACAAATTTACTCTAAAATCAAGCAATAATGGCCACAAATTTCGCTTCGGAGCATTTTACAAAAATAATCCTTTAATAAAATTTCATGCTACTTTTAGTATTTGCTAAAAATTTTGTAAAAATATAAATTTGTATAATATTAGTGAAAATTATGAATTTGTCTATTTTATTTGTCATTTTTGTTATTCTTTGAAATAATTCCAACCACAAATATACTTATTACCAAAGCTTTGTTCAATTTAGATTCTTTCAAGAGTTCAAAATTTGAAAAAACAAAATAAGACGTACCATTTATTTTATTTTCACATTACTATGAACTGTTAAACATCCAAAATTGCAATAATTTGTGTATGGAAAATTAAGTGCTGAGAATGAATGATCAAAAATTGAAAATGTGAAAAACTTCCGAAGAATAAGAATTTATAGTTTATTATGCTTGTAAAGTGTTACTTATTACTTATACTCAGAAATGAAGCAGCAATTTCTGTGGTTTGGTATCAGTTTGATTAATTAGTTATGATTAGAACAGCGTGTCATTGAAGTAATAATACTTTATAATGCATAACAAAAATGAGTTTTAGGCAATTAATTAATTTTATTAATAATCAATTTATTAATCACATTATGTATCTTTTATTAATTTTAACAATTTGTTTAAATTCTGTTATTTCCTATCTATTTTAATGAATTTTTCTAGCGCAGTCATTCATCACAATTGCTTTATTGAAACGTTTTAAATTTCAAATTTGAATTAGATACTTATTCGTTTATTAAAAAAGCTGTGTGTAATATTTTTTAATTCAAAAAATATTATATGTGAAGTTGTAATATTGAAACCGTTATTATTATTTTTTTTAAAGTTATTCTATTTATTTTCATTAATTATTCAATTAAGTATGCTTTTTGACCCAAGAAAGTTCATTCGATATTTGTCAAAAAATATATTTTACAAGCACTTTTTTTGATAATTTTGCATACTTTGTCTACTTTCAAAGTTTATAAAAAGTTTTAGGCAATAATTTAGCATAAAAAATACTCAAATATACTTGCAAAAATAAATTGTACAATTCTTTTTTAAATTTATTACGAAAATAATTCAAATTTGCTTTGTCGACAAAACAATTTGCTTATGAACTTTACAAGTATTTTTTATAGTTTACATTTATTTCTTATTTTTTTAAATAATTAATTTTAAAAAATTTTCATTTTTTATTCTATTAATAAATCTTTGATGTAATAAATATTAATTGCTTGACGGCAGTAATTATTGTATATATTTATTAAAAATTTTAGAGATTATTGTGTTTTATCAGAATTGAAAGACTACAAATTTTTGCAATGGCTCCAATTTTGCTGCTACCATCTGAAATACAATGTGTCATACTTGATTACTGTGATTTTTTCACTCTGCTTAAATTGAGACAGGTTAAATATTTTTTGTATTTTGCATAACAATCATTCAAACATATTTCTTGCGGTTTTTAAAAAAAAAAATTTGAATTTTGAAAGAAATTGGACAAAATAAGGGATTTAATAGCACTTAACATATTAAAAAAAGGCATTAATTTATTATTTATTATGCTAATCTTTCAAATATTTATTTTGCAAAGCATTTTACAGGTTTCAAGTTATTACAAGCAACTTGCAGAGCACAAGTTATCTCGACGATTTTATCTAAACGTGTTTTCTGATTACATGATGGCATTTTATGAAAGTAATTCTGCAGAAAATTCGACTCACACTCCTTTAATATTCGATAAATTTTTAAAATTTGTTGGACTTTACATGCGTGACTTGCGTGATCTTTCCTTACGAAACTGCCCAGTCGTTCTAACTTTTCATGGATTAACTCAGGTATTGAAAATTTGATTTATAACTATGTCATTATGTCTAACGTTATTAGTAATGTGACCCGCTTAATTATCGTCGTAAAATTACTAGCAACATTATCTGTACTAACTTTTCAATCAGAGTAAGCACTTGAGATAACTTTTTGCTTAAAAATATCCTTCCTTAACTTACTAATGACGTTGCCTTCTATAGAATTATTAGCAAGTTATTTATAAAGTTGTAAAGTTATCAGTTACCAATTTTCATATCTAGAACTATTATCAAATTTAACAGAAATAATTTTTCGAATTTAAAAAAAGCAGTTTATTTAATAATAAATACTTAAACTTCGGAGGCGTGTTTTATTGACAATATTTTGTAGTTATAAATTATTTTAGCTGTAATGAATAAAAGTTATTAATAACTTAATAAATAGTAATTTGTTCATTTTTTCAACCTGAATTAATAACTCATTACATGGTATTTAATTATTTATTTACTTGTACTGATTTTGCATAAAGTGTTGGAAATATTTGTATTTGATTATAATTATTTCAAATTGAGGTACAAAATAATTCTAAACATATAACTCACAATGGTTGGCTGCAAAAAATGAAAATATAGTGAATACACAAATACTTATAAATTTGGTAGCATTAAAATGTTTAATTTGATCGCTTTTTAAAATATTTTTAAAATTTGTTCTAAAAATTCACTTGAAAACCACTAAAATTATTTTTTTTAAAGTTGTCGTCGATACTCTCAAAATTAAACCGATTGGATCTAAGTCAATCTTGTGATAAACCATATTTCAATCCCCACGCTATATTGGCTTTACATTACTTCCAACAAGTAAAAGTTTTACTTCTCAATGGATATATTGCGCGAAAATTCACAAGAAAAGGTTTAATTTTCATATATTTTTAAGATATAGCTTAATTTTGTTTATTGTTTTGATTTTATTTCAATAACTAGTTTCGATTATAATTACATTAAAATTTTAGGATGCTCGTATTGGTTTGAAGTGCCACCATTACGTCAGATGTACAATTTAGAATGCCTTGAATTGAATTGTCAGTATGATACATTAGCAGAAATATTGTATTCATTGTGCGAAAGTCATTCTGCCTCAATTAATCTAAAACGAGTTTGTGTAAGATTTTACTCTTTTTTATGTGGAGGTTAGTTTTAATTTTCGCTTTATTGGTTCTGGCGCTGGAACTTTCGCTTTATTGGTACTGGCGCCCATCTGGACGTGATGCTTCTCAGAAACCTGCTAATCCACGATGGCGTATTTAGCCTTTCAATGCACTTAAACAAGCATTCATGATTCACTGAATCGAACGCATTTTTTTGTCATACCACGTAGTGTAAAGCTAGTTCCCGTGCTCTTTGCAAACCGCCAGGTTCAACATTGCTTGTTCCTTCGCACCTTGAACCTAGGTAACAGTTCCTAATTGATTTTCTGCAAGCAGATTTCTCCTAGCAACATCTAGCTACATGACACATGCCACACATTTTGTTGTTAACTTGTAAAGGTTCAACATACAAGTTATTGGCCTGAAATCGCTCCCTTTACTTGGGACGCCTTTTGGAATCAGATAGGTAGTACATTTATAGAACCACGATTCCTGTTCCTCCCCATCCAGACAAATCTCTTTTACTATTTTGTACAGGTCTGGATGCAAGGAGGTACGCTTCTTAATAAAGAAGTTTTAAACTCCATCAGGCCCTGCCGCTTTCAAATTGGCCAAGTAAGAAACTACCTTCTCAAATTCGGCTTCAGAGGGAAAATTATAATGCACTTCATCACCTGAAAAGAATTCTTCGAGATATTCGTTGTGCTGGATATCATCATACTTTCCCGTTCCGGAGTTCTACATGGCACCCCAAAAATCCCTGATTTCTTCATTCTTACATTCTCGTTTACGGGCTATTTTTCGGTACTTCTATAAAACCGTCTTCCAAAACCATCTTCGAATCTGGCGTTTTGTATTTTGAATGAACATCGGGTCTCATACCTCTTTATTTTACTTTCGTAAACTCACACACAATCTGTAAATATGCTTAATGCTTCATGACATTCACGCTTGAAAGGAAGTATGAGATTCATCCCACTTATAACTTCTTGTCCTCTTTTAAATCTTCACCTCCCAGTTTTTTTTCACCCGCTAAAGACCGTTCTATGAGGGATTTGTAAAAATTCAACAAGCTTATCTTCTTTTCTATGCTTGCTTCCCACCCCGACGACTTCTCTCGCCTCGTCATGTCTTCATAACAACGTTATGCTGCCTGGAGCTGCCTTGCAATATCAGTCATTAACTTGGGGGGATTCTGTGTAGCATATTCACGCGCGCTTGGTTTACTGTTCCACTTATGAGCGGGTCCATGTTCTCCGATATTATTTTCCAAGTCCACTTTGTCTGGTTTATCTCACGTCCCTGTACTTCTTGTATCAGCACTAGCCAATCGCTAGCACCTCGGCAAGGCCGAAAATTTTTTACTCTTTTTCATAGTTACTAATTAATTATAATTAAAATTAAATTACGAACTATTGACAAACTAATGGAAAATATTTTAATGCTTTATTTTATTTGTATTTTTTACAATATTGAAGACAGAAAATTAATTCAAACTTATTTAAATAATGAAATTTTGTAATGTTGTGTGAACAAGGATAGCTCTGCTGTAAATCATCTAATGTTATAGCCATTAAAATCAGTTTTACACATATTTATAGGGATAATAATTTTTGCATTTTTAAGTTATATTTTTTCACAGATTTTTCACGAATGAAAAACTGAAATTTTCTGAACAAAAAATTATTATTGTTATTACTAACAATTTCACAGCTTGGTGTAGAACACTGTCCTGCAATATATCCTGAATTACTGATACGATTCTTACTTACCTACCGATCACTGTGCTTCATATCAATATCTAATGCATTATTTACTACAAATGATCAACTAAATCGATTTTATATGTAAGCAACAAATGTTTTTAATAGCTTTATCATTCTAAAAATTACTTTTTTTATCTTTTCATGAAATTATTATTATTAATTTATAGTAAAGACTAAATTCTTGGGTTTAACTTAAAAAATTTTTTAAAATTTGGAGTCATAATTCTTTATGTTAGATAAATTTTTTACAGTGCTTTAAGTACACTTCCG